>JAJHUR010091297.1:0-28425 GCA_027495735.1 Lutjanus campechanus
TGTCCTCTAAAGTGCCCTTCTAGTGGTCAAAACATGGTTTATTAAATGGATGATTAAAATGTCTCAGTCACTGCAAAAGAAATGGTAAGAGCTATTAGCTTGTTTATGTTCATTCCGTTAGTGACCCGGGTGCTAATTTGCAACATTCAGCATGTAGGCTACTACCTCGGAGGATGTGGTTGCAAGTAATGGAGCCACAATGCTGCCTGAGAAAAGCGACCAATGGCAGGCTTACAACCACAGAGTACCTTCAGTAAGTCCTGCCTTTATTTTGAAAGTCTGCCCGGTAACTTGATGGCATAGCCATGCATTGTCATTGGAGGGGTTCCTACAGCGTAGGGCCTCTGACCAAGCTGCATGGGACGAGTTTGGAATGAAGACATGTTGGATCCCTCACCGGCTTCCCACAAACCCTGAGTTGTAGTCTGCAGCGTTAGGTAAGACGTTTGCACCACCTGGGGGGCTTATTTGCCCATAATGGAGCCTATCAGGTACTGCTTACTTTCAGGTTATGTAGATCTCCCAACAAATACTATAACTAAAGCAAATATCCTTGGTTCACACTGGGATAAGGCAGACAGAAGAAGCAGCCCATCTGGCTTTGTAAAGAACAGTAGAGGTGACCCTGTCCTTTCTTCTTCATAACTCACTTGATATTTTGGCATTTACGAGTAACTGGAGATTGATTTCAATACTCCGTATACTGAAAGCTACTTTGTGAACAAAAGGGTTCAGTGCTTTCATAGATGTTGTGTGTCTTTGAAGACTGCTGAGCTCTCCCGTACACTGTCAGAGAAGCAGTCTGTGGCTTGGCTCTTATTTACATGTTATCTCTTACAGTGGTTCCCAAACCTTTTCTGTCAGGACAGGCTCAGGTGAGACTAATTGTATTGACGATGGCTCTATTCCGACAATTATTAAATTGGAATGCAGCAATTAATTATGTTATTAGTCACACCAGTGTTTGACAAGTCAAAATATCTGCTGTGGAGAGGGTCTGTTCAACTTCCCATGAAATTGCTAGTGGGGTGATTATTGCTTACATGTTTCCTGAAAAAACAGGCAGCTAGGGAGGGATTTGTTGCAGGCTTTAATTGACGCGTACAGTAGCCAATAAGATGCCAACTCTTTCCAAATTGAGAGGTCCCAGTGAACACTGCCAGACCAAGACCAACAGAGGCAAGTTTCTTGGCAGCTTTGCCTCCTAGAACCACCTGAGTCACGGCTAACCAAGCTAACAGTGGTTTGTGGTTTGCTAAGTAATGTTAGCAACACATAAAGCTATGTTTCCCTCTAGACACTCAGTAAATGTCCGTGGGATTGTATTCCCTCTTAGTCTTGGAGGCTGTGTTTATCCTGGTGTCCAGCCGTGGGCACTGGGAGGTTGCTGAGCCTGGTTTTATTGCCCGATAATGAAAGTTCAGGCCAGAGATATACTTGCTTTTCAATCAGACTTTGCATTTACGTAAACGTAGCATTCAATTCTAAGGATGTGTACAAACATTGCTGCAAACGAATGCAGGATACACAAAGCAGCCATGATGTATATAGATCTATATGTGAAGAAGTAACTACTTTAGCAACAAGTACACTGCTAAATCTATCTGTCCATCAGGAAACTTTCTATCTAAATTACTGAGAGCTGATAAGAAAAGTTGAAAAAATATTTTTTCTTGTACAGTGAAGCCTGTTCCCCTCTGGTGAACAGATGTATTCTTCTTTCACGCTCTGGCAGAGTCCTATGTGGGAACGTAAATTTCATGTGCACCCCCAAGCAAAGGATGAGTCAGCAACAGTTTAGACTCAGTTAAAAAATAATGTAGGGGAGACTAGGAACAGTTGTAGCAGTGTTTGTCTCAGCACCTACGTATGGCTCACTGAATTTTTGTGTTAAAGCTCTCAAATTTTGAAACAAAATAAAATTACTTCTCTCACAACTTTTTGTGGTTTTATTTTTGTACTGGTTTCCAATTTTTCTCATAGGCCATGATTATTGTTTGTGATGGTTCTAGGTGGAAATTTGTTATTATTCATGTTAAAATAACATGTTTATAATCTTATAAAATACATTTAACTATTTCTCGCTCTGAGTAATTCTAGATTAATTTAAAATTTGAATCAGATCACTGATGATTATTATCTTACTGAAAAATACTGCTGTGAATGTATGCAATCATTATGGTTTACTACATGTGATGGCTGCATATTGATAAATATATAAATACATTTTACAAAATTTACATTTTGGTTTCAGTTTTAAAAAGATAAACTAACAGAATAAATGCATTAATCTCTTAGTCTGGTCTTTATCATGAGAGACAATAGAGTTCAGAAGTCAAAGGTCAAAATGGCAAATTCTGGCACTTCTAAGTGTTAAACAATTTTGACTTCATGGGAACACGGTGAACTTCACAGAGAAACAGGATTAACTTTTTTTTTTAACCAATCCCAGTGTGCACCTGTGTTCTGTCACCATGGCTCCAGCTCCAGCTTGATGTGGTTACATCAGTGGCTGTACGACCCGGTGTTGCAGAAGGTCACCGCGTGTTCCCATCTGTCTAATGTTGTCACAGCGGTGGGAGACGGCAACGCGGCGAGGAAGCAGCCCTGAGTGCCGCGGGGCTGCTCGGAGTTTGTAACGAGACCCATGAGCCGACCTGACACCGAGACACTGACACCACTTGGCACAAGTCAAATTCCCACCGACTCCCCACACTCACACTGCAGTCCACTGCAGCGCAGCAACACACATCTCCGTGCACTCACTGCTGAGTGTTTGTGTCAGCTCAAGCAGTCCCTCCTCTCTGCTTCAGCGTGGACTGAGCCTCTGCACTGTTTGCATGCTTCTGGGAAATATTTATTGCCTATATGTTAATGTTGGCCGCAATCTTCTAGAGCCAACAATGAGCTCTTAAAGAGAAATCTCATCAGGCAAATAGCTTCTGAAAGCACTTCACCAAGTCAGGACCTACAGCAGCTCATTTGACCTCTTGTTGATTTTCCATCAAGGCCAGCAGGAGTAATGGAGAGCTTGTTATTCCTCTGAGGAGCCTGTCATTACCTCCAACACTTGGATCGTTAGGAGATACACTGATCCTGAACTTAACCTTCCTACTTAACTATATGCATGTGCCCGTATGTTAAAGTACATTATGTGTTTTTTATGCAACAGACAGAACAGCCAAGATACTGTACACTGTAAAAATAAACTATTTGCCTTAACTTAAAGAAGTGTTGTTGTCCGGGCTGCCTTAAAATTGGAATTTTGTAAAATAAACTTTCATGTCAAATAAACTTGATATTAATTTGTTGATTGAGAAAACATGTTCAATAAACTTAAGATATTAAGTTGAACCAACAACCCTTCAGTCACACTGACGAAAAAAACAAGTAAATTATTCATTTCAGACAAAGTGCACACTTTAATTTAATTAGTTAATTCATTAAATTTCAGATGAAAAGATGTCAGGTTACAAGAACTCATGCTGATAAGTCCTGATGTGTTCTGAACATAAATACTGAAATTTTTAAGTTTAATTAACTTGAATAAATAAAACTTGTATATTTACATTAATGAGAAAAGATTAGTTGATTCCACAAAAGTCCTGTGTGATTTTTTACAGTGTATGGAGTCCAAAACAAAGAGGAAGAGGTTACTCCCACCAAGAATGACAAAGTAGTGAAATCAGAAGGACTCTGAGCTGATATTATCTATGAGACGCACAGTGAAGTCAGCCTCATGTTCATGTGATGCAAACAGAGCATCAGGCAGCACAGCAGCAGTCACTGACTGAACACAGCCATTTCATCCATGGTGTTGTATCTCGGCGCTTGTGTCTCTCCTTTCATCACACACCCACTCCCTCATCAGTTTGTGTGTGTGGAGGGGTGTGTGTACACGTGTGTGTGTGAGATTGCAGACAGATTTACAGCTGAAGGTCTCTGGTGGAGGTCAGGGTGGAAGAGACTGATGACATCACCTTTACCACAGCCATGGCTAAATGAGCCTGAGATGATGGCAGGCCCGGGCGATAAAAACATAGAGATATGTAGGGCTGCAAAAATGGCTGTGGTTAGAAATAATATTTTTTTGGCTTTTCTGTGATATGCAATGCTTATGCCAACATACACTTTTTCTCTAAAATAAGACTGTAAATTCTCAGATAATGCAAACATATGGTGATGTTGTAGGACATGATGCATTGCTGTAGATTAAACTAGCCAACAGTACACAAAACAGTGAAAATGAGCTCAACCATAAACATCTACAGCAGTAAAATGCAACATACACATTAATGCAGCAGTAATATTGATCTAAAAACAAGATAGAATAGTCAAACATGCAGGGACCATTTGCTGCACAATGGGCCTCAAACAAGAAATCATTTATGAACAAATATGCTCTTATTTTTGTTCACATCCATCATTTGGTCTTATTTTGTTAGTACCCATTCATTTCTGGGGATTCACCAATGTTTTCTTGTTTTTGCAACTCTCTTCCCTTACAGAAAAAAACACATGAATTTCCCATGAATGTTCACGTGGCCACGTGGAAAACCTGTTACCACATGTGTTTAACATGGGAAAATACTGTACATATTATACCATGAAAATGTTCCAATACCACATTTTCCATGTGCAAAACATATAAAAGACACACGTGAAACAGAAAAATTTCGCATGTGATATTGTGCATGTGAAATTCATGTGTTTCACATGGGAACGTACAGGGGTTTCACATATTACACCATGAAAATGTTACAAAACCACATTTCCCGTGTTTTTTCACATGTTTAACACATGGAAACATACAGTATTTCACATATTTCACATGTGCTTTTACACACGTGAAATTAATGTGCTTTTTAGGTAAGAGAACATTTTATGAGTGGTTAAAGCACTCTGACCACGATAAGAGAAAAACATCTTGGGTTGTACGCCAAAAGGAAACACACATTTAAAGAATATTTTAATATTTATAATTATCATTTATAATAATAGGAATTATTATTTACAATAACCATTTTTATAATTATAATTAAAATATCTATATGTATATAATAAATCAAAAAATATTCAGTGTTTCACCTGAGGGGATGCCTTTAACTGTAAACAGCTTCATATTTTCCTTCATTTATTTCCTGCTTCACAAATTAGCTGTTTCATCTATTTTATATCCTGTTATGTTTGATAGTTTGGGGGTTTTAGACTGTTTGGACTAAACAGTCATTTGAAGGCGTCTGTGCAGCCCATCAACTGACATAATGAAATAAAAAGTTATCAGATATTTATAATGTAATAAATAATACTGTTTGTTAAATATTATAAATAAGGTGTAAAAAGAAATATATAGACTTTCCGCTTTGTTCCAATCAGTTGTTAAAAAAATTAAAAGTTTTTAATTTCTTTTTCTTTGCAACTATTGAATGAGAAAATAAATAATAAGCACTTAATTGTAGTGTACATGGCTCCTGAAAAAGAAGGAAAGTGAAGATGTGCTCTGTCCTTCACTTCTCTGACACAGTTGCTATTGTTTGACATGTGGTATTTTTGCATCTCCATTTCTTCTGTGTAACTTCAGCAAGGAATTCAAAAAGGCCTAGTGGATGTAAGAATTGTTTCAATTGTTGGAATCAATATAATGAATTATTGAGTGTGGTCTAGACCTACTCTATATGTAAAGTGTCTTGAGACAACTTTGTTGTGAATTGGCGCTGTATAAATAAAATTGACTTGACTTGACTTGACTTAATTCTAAGTTATTTTTTAACTCCTTTCTCTCACTTCAGTTACTTTGCGTCTCTGCTGACACAGCATTTACAGCATCTCTCACTACATAGTTTTCAGTGATCCTGAAGTTCTTCTCTTTAATCACGGTGTCTCTCCAATTCCTGGCCATGTGCCTGAGTGTTTGCGAGCAGGACAACGCCTGCCCTTATATAGTTTTCTGGGGCGTTACCTCTGCTAATAACGAACAATCAGCCACACCCCCTCAAGTTCATGGTCAAGTGGCGTCCCTGGATAAGAGCAGATTTGGGTGGTGAAGAACATTGTGTGATTCTGGAGTTTTTCTTACATTTTCTCTGAAGAGAAAATATGAGAGGGAATTTAAGACAATGTTGCTGCACGGGGCCCAGTGATTTCTATGAGTACATTTAGCTATAAAAACCTCATATTATTACTGGGACAATAATATATAGGAGTGATTATTGGTGCTCTCGCAAAATATGAACATACTTTTGATAAATAATCATCAGTAATTTGGATAAAGAACAGCTAGAACTGTCTGGTAAGTTCAAATAATTACATCACTTTACTGTAATGAAGCCTTTAAAACCATTTACTTGGAATAAGAGTCTTTCATTAGATTTTAGATTCTAATAAAAATAAATATGAGACAAATCACCCAGACATCTCTTATGAAAGTCATAAAACTGATGGATGGATAAGGCCATTTCAATTAGAGATGAAAAATGTATTCAAAGGCAAAAATTAAGGCTGAAATATCTTTTCAAGGTTAAGTTGATCGGTGTTTGCCAATCCAAAAATGCAATGTCTATTTCACGTTCACTTTTATTAATATTACTGTAATGTTACAGCATGTGTAGGACACTATTTGACAGTGGAGTTGTGGTTTTAAATTTCACTTTATTTTTTCATGTTTAAACATAAAAACAAAAATGAATGTTGGGTTTTATTGCAGACAAAAAGGGAAAGTGAAATTTCTGCAGATATGTGAGATTTTTTTAAACCAAAACTTTTTATTGGAGGAGGTGGAAGAAAGATCTATGAGAAGATCTTTAATATATTAAAAAGCTTTTCCCAATTGCAGTTGTTTGATTGGAGAAAAATCCCATATTTACGAACATTAATAGAAATAATCTCCAGATCACTGATGAAGCTGATTCAGTTGATTCCATGCATGCCTGTTTAAATTGGTACCATGTTTAGTGTAATTGTCTTGATGCTCGATATTCCCCAAGTAGTTTTTTTTTTGCTTGGATCACCGTGATGTTTGATATTCTATCTTGAAAAAAGTGTGGGAGCAATCTGCGCTTCCTTTATCTCACCCTGCACACCTGACTGCTTCGCTCCGAGCCACAGCCATCTGCAGTGATAAAAAGATTATAAAAGACAGAGCAGCCGAGGCGAGACGGCCGAATTTCCTCACCACCTTGATGGTATAGCTTTCATAATCTATTCTGACAATACAGAGGCTGCATGAGGATCTGAGTTTACAGAGACAGAGAGACGGACGGACAGACAGCAGGGAACACAGGGAAGAGCTGAAGCCAAACAGAATGGATCTCAAGTCATTTGATTTTATGTTCTGGATATTTTCTCAGGTTGAACTATGTCTGAGGGGCTGTCAAAGACACAGTAAATACCCTCTTAATGCTACAGCACACAACTTTGTGTCAACTTGGCTTAACAAGAACTCAACTGGCCTGCACAGAAGCCTGAACTCAACCCCATGCGATGCCTTGGGATGAAGTGGAAGACTGAGAGCTCATCAGCCAACATCAGTGCTGGACCTCACTAACGCTCTTGTGGCTGAAAAAGAGACAAACCCTCCAGCCAGTGGTGGAAGCTGAGAGGAGTGGAGGATGTTATGGAACCACATTAATGTCCATGATGTCACAAACTAGGTGTAATATCTGGTTCTCAACATACTTAGTAGAATTTTCTACAACTTATAAAATGTTTTTCATTGTAGCCATTAGGTTTCTCATCTGATGCATGTTTTTCTCACAGCTTGTCCTCACCAGGAAATCAGGCATATAGCTCATGTGTGCATACAGTTTATTACAACTTATATTAACATTTGTTACATTTTTCTTATAACGGCAGCGCACACTTCAATAAAGGAACCATTAACATTTCGGCCTAAGTAAACAATAAAATATTGGCTTATACATTTTTTAACCCAGAACGAGGTGGTGGTCAGCAGCAGTACAATTATAGCCCAAAAGCAGCGCATTATTCCAAAAACAAACAATAGGCTGTTATGAATCTTCTAACGTTAAATGCTATAGAAATAAGTTTTATGCAACAAGGCAGGTAGGCTTTAGTGCAGTTAAACACACAACGCCATTGCTCCGTCTGAAGACACGGCCAACCAGTGCGCTGCAGTGAGCCCGAGGTGCGAGTGGGGGGAGGGGTGGGGTATCGGAGTATCCGAGTACGTGAAATGGCACTCGGATGCCGCCCAAGCCGAGCGAGTACTCGAGTACTCGGATATCGCCTACAGCCCTACAAACAAGTTAGCAATACTCCAGAAAAATTCAGGCAATCAGTTGCCACAATTTTTTTGAGTTGATAAACTTAAAAGTTGGAGGTTATCAGAGCTTAAACATAGTCTGTGTTACATGATTACAGTTAAACTAAAACCATCGATTAAGGCAACTTAAATATTTTCAGTAAATGAAATGAATTTTCTATTTTAACACCTAACAACGAGAAAGTTGAGAAGCATTTCAAGGCAATTTCCTTCAACAGATTTAGAGTTTTGAGCCCAACCCAAACTCTTAAGTTTTGATAAAGCTTTAACAACTAATAAAGTGTTGCTGGGGCGTGCAGATGACCAGGGGAGAAATGAATATGATTTGTGTAGTTTTCTGATGCTATCTTCTGAAGGAGGACATGTCAGAAAAAGTTTGGGAACCAGCGGCCTAAACAGTGCCTGAATCCATACCTTTGAAAAAAGCAGCATAAAATGATGGTCGACAAAATTTAAGAACAGCTTTTTCATTGTTCAGGCAAAGTTGGGCTTTTGGTCGAGCACAGCGCAGCACCCTGCTTACAAGTCTGTCTCGGGTGTCAGCAGATGCATCCCCTCTTTTACATGGAACATTTGTTGAACGTTCCACCTTTGAGTGAAATACAGCCACACTTTGGACCATTTAGCGTGGCATTTTAACTATGTTTAAGCAAGCTACTAGCTGCTTGCTGCCACAACTTGTGATGGCACATGCGGCACCAAAATCTGCTAAATCTGCCATATTTGCACTGGGTTTCAGTACACAACCCTGTTAACGTCAGGTAGCTTTTGTACTGTAAGTTCCAGTAGACTTGCTGCTTGTACACACACACGTCATTGTAGGAGTCACTGATAATCAACCTGTTCTGTCATTTGAGGATGTGTTGTTTTCTTAGCATGTTGTCGTGTTGGGTGGGAAAAAAACATGGTGGTTTTCATGGTTCAGTGCACAAATTGTAAATACAAGTCACGTGATGGAAATGTTCAATTACTGGTCAAACAGTTGCAGCATAAAAAGACAACAAACAGATGAGTTTCTACCTGGATATGGTTCATCATGGAACACTGGCCGGGCAGAGATCTTTTATTATCTCTGACCCCAATAGGGGACAAACTCCATGCTCATCATTATATGCAAAAATGCATTCCAGATTCCATGAGGAGGCTTCAGCAGTCGTAGCAAATCAAGAAGGTATCTCCCAAAGTTACTGTCTTTTAAAATGTTCTCTTTAAATATCCCTCTTTGTGTCCTACCACACTGTGTGAAGAGGGAATTTCATGATAAAAAGACAATAATGTCTCTAATGTCTAACTCAAGACCAATCCACAGGAAGTGTTTCTGACACCCGTCACTCGCCTCTCTCATCAAATTCACACACAACATCCCAGGAACTCCAGAGTTTTTTCTTGAAGTCATTTCTTTCCTCTGGTGTGCTTAGTCAAACATTATCTCCACAGACAGCTGCTGAAATCACACACATCTCCTGCTGCCATATGTTCTGAATTTATCAACACTATCTGTAATTATTGATCAAGGCTCCCAGAGTCACTGTGAGCTTGCTGGTTTCACTTTCAGAGAAAATAAAATCAATGAATCAATAATAAAGTATCAATTTCTCTGGAGCCTATTGTAAAACTGTCTTTGTCCCGTAAATGTCTGTCTTCAGTCAAGCCTGATGAAGAGGTCTGGTTGGCCGCTGTCCTCTCAGCTCCTCTGTGCCGCTGCTGACAGACAGACAGCTGCTTCTGAGTACACAGACGGCCCAGTGGAGGTCAGTGTCAGTGTGGACTGAACGCTTCAACAGCACTTATGCAGTGCTCCTGTCTCACTTTTGATGTGGAATCCCAGTCAGACTGCCGAAGCCTCCGATTAACTTCAACAGTCCCCTTAGAACGTGTTTTTGGATTTAACAAGGTCAGTGGATTTTTACATCAGGATCGTGTTAGGATGGGATCGCTTCACAGCCAGGACGGACAAGAACTACAATTACCAGAAACTGTTTCAATTTATACATGGGCATGTGAGTGTTTTCAGACAGATGTGAAAAATGTGTATCTCTCTTAATCTAATAAAATATTTTTGTTGCTTAAATCTACCCAAGTAGTTGTGTTGCAAAAAAACTAACCAAATAGTTTTGTTGCATAAGCCTGACCATGTAGTTTTGTTGCCCAAACCTAACCAAGTAGCTGCGTTGATTTAATATAACCAGGGAGTTTTGTTGCATAAATCTAACCAATTTTTTTGTGTGTGTGTAAACCTAACCAAGTATTTTTGTTGCCAAAACCTAACCAAATAGTTTTGTTGCCCTAAACATAACATCTGCGACTGAAAACTGAAAATAATAATTAAGTGGTCAACTATAGTCAACTATGACTACGACGACTAAAACTTTAAAGTCAGTCCAGATTTTTAGTTTCACAACAGACTCAAACTCTAGTCTCCCAGGTCAGGACTTCAGATTCAGTCTCCACCAGGTAGTCTACAGAAAAGTTGCTCTTTATAGCTGAACTAGTTGGCCAGGTGCAAATAGCCAGATAGCTGCTATGTGACAATTGTCACTTGGGCGCAAATAGACACTGTGTTTAATTTTTCCATTAACACAGAATCTGACAACTGTCACCATTTTTATACAGCAGCAATCACAGTAGTAGTATATATATAATAGTAGTAGTAGTAGTAGTAGTAGTACAGTAATAGTATTTGTAGTAGTACAGTAATAGTATTTGTAGTAGTACAGTAATAGTAGTAGAATCACAGTAATAGTAGTTGTAGTAGTAGTAGTACAGTAAGAGTAGTTGCAGTAGTAGTGGTAGAAGTAGTCATAGTAGCAGTAGTAGACAGACAGCCAGGCTTCATCTTTGCCAGGTCCCATAAGTTTTAACTACCAAGACCAGCCTCCTTTTTCACTCTGGTGATTCATCTGTAAATGCAGTTCTGACATCTCAGTCATGAGTCATTCTGTAGGTGCTGTGCTGATTGGCCAGTCAGTGCTGCCATTTGTAGTGTGTGTATATTTCAGATTTGCTTCCTTGTCAGTCCATTTGGTAACATGACGTCCATGTCTATAATGCATTATAAACACTTGCATTATACTGTGCACTGTATAATTATAGTTATACGCATTTCTGAATATTCATATTGCTTTATAACAATAATAGTAACATTATAAAACATTTTATAATGTCTTATAACGCATAAAGCATCATAATACCTTATGACATTTTCATTTCCTTTCTATTATAATTTTCACTGTTGTAATACAGTATAATCATGTCATAATGCATTACAATGTAATTATAAGCTACTAATCCCCTAATGAAATGAGCAGATTATAATGCAGTATAAGTATGTTTATAATGCATTACAGACATGGGAATCATAGAAAGTGTTGCCATACTTTGTTGTCTATATTTACACTGTCTCTGCTGGAAGCTTCAGCTCTCCTCGATGAGGAAGCAGGAGGCGCCGCAACAGGACTTTTACACCTAATGTCCATAAAAAGCATGAGAATAACACTGCAGTGAAGTCAGTGGGCAGTAAAGCGCTCGGCTCAGTTGTCAGCATTAGACTTGAACATCAGAAACTGAGATCCCAATAATTACTTCATTAAAATATCTTCTCCCTTTTGTCAAGAAAAATACCTGCCAGAACGAATGTTTTTAGCATTTGTGTATTCAGGTACTGGTACTTATCTCTACACGCTGAAATAAAAGCACATTCTCCAAACCTAAATAAAAGCTTACACACTGTCATAGCTAAAGACTAAAATCAGACCAACTGTATTTATAAATGGATCAACTTCAGGTTTCAGGAGTCCAACCTATTTCAGTTTATAAAGTGCTTACATATTACATATTCCCAAACAAGTGTGCACTACATGAAATTATCTCAAACTAATTATTAACTTATCAGTCCCTCCAGGAAGTTGCGATGTTGCGATCGCAGCAATTCACGCAAATTCAACCAATTCCCGTGAATTCTACAAGACGATTTGTAATTTTGTTGCTTCTCGTGAATCTCCCATGCAAACATCATACAAGTGCGTCTCAATGAACCAACTCAATGTTTTGTTTTATTATTCATAATATTTCTTTTCACGTTTATATTTTAATTTATCACGGGTGCTGAAAAGAACATTTATCAACGCTCTATTCACTTTTATTTTATTATTTTCTGCTGCCTGTCTACAAAAAAAGCATATTGTGTTAGAGTCTTTGTAATCCTGAACCTCTTTGGTAAGGTTAAGACCACTCAGAATAGAGTGTGGTTTTGTTCTCTATTAAACATGTTGTCTTCGATATTAATGAATTATACAGAACAAAATCTTAGCTTTCTTCTGCAATTTTCACTTGCTCCCGCAATTTCATGGCAAAAACATGCCTAAAAATGCTGCAACACGCATTGCAACTTTTTTTTAGAAAAGCCGCCACGATATTTTCAGCCACAACAATCACAAAAACAGCCTGCGAAATCCTGGAGGGGCTGATTGATACACATAGAGAACGGCAGAAATAGGAGTTTCCAAATCAGAGTGCAGAGTGAGAACTACACCCCGTCTCTGCTACAGCACACAGTCTGTGTGTATCTAACACAGTTCTTCCACCTCTGCCTGAGCATCATACTGTACAGACCTGTGTGATGATCTACAACTGACAAATAAAGAGAAGCAGCGCAGATTAAAAAACATACACTGCACACATCTGGAATGAGCTTTAAAATGACACTTAGTGTCAACCAGGCAAATGGAAATGTCTTTACAGATGCTGCTTAGGAGTCAATAAAAGTCTAAAAACAGAAGTCTGCTGCTTCATCACAGAGACAAATCACAGTAGCTTCAAACAGGGACCAGGAAAGTGTGCGGGGGAATTAAAGGGATAGTTCACCAAAAAATGAAACTTCAGTCATTATTATCTACTCGCCCTCATGCTGACTGAAGGTCGGGTTTAGTTTTTTAGTCCACAAAACACTGCTGGAGTTTCACATGAAAACAGTGTTGCAGAATCTCCCAATCAATGGAACTGAATGGTGACCAGTTTTCAAACATAAAAAACAACTGACCCTCAATTAACATGAAGGTGTGTAGATACAGTAATGAGTGATTTTTCATTTCTGGATGTACTATCCCTTTAAAGGCTTTTGGCAGGGTCACTGCATGTCTTAGCTACATGTGTCATATATTGACATAATAAATGCAGCAACTGACACATCAGTGGTGGTATACATGTTCTGCAAAAAGTTTTTATATTATTATATATATACACAAAGAGCATTCACGCTATTAGAAGTTAGTGGGATTTCTTTGCCTTTATGTTCAGGGCAGAGCTTTACACCCTGGACCTTCTTCATGTGAGGTGACTGTGAGCCAATGAGCCAACACAATGCCCTCCTCCATTATCACATTTTCTCAAAAATTTCAAGCTCACTGCTCCTTGAAATTACATTATCTTAAGCCCAGAAATGAAATCATCTGGTGCCAGTGCACCTGGAGATGAACCTCACATGAACTGTGGTTAATGGCTGTGGGGATATACTGCTTGGGTGGATAGTAAAACATTTTCAGAACTTCAGAGCAGGTCCAGAAGCCTTTGACTCTGAATCACTACGTACAGTTTGTAATATCGCCTGAGAAGCTTCTTCAGCATCACAGGGAAAATGTAAATATCCTGCTGCTTGTGCTCTGCAGTCAGTATCCTCATCAAAGGTGGCTGGATGAAAACGTCTCTGCTAAGTTGATTCTGAGTCATTATGTGTGATGACAGGCTTGTCATGGATGCTGGCTATCAAGCCTTGCTCATGTCTGATGTCCACACACTGTTGGCACACTTGATTGTGTGGGCTAACATTATATAGGTGTGTGGTGGTTGTATGGGTATAAAACAGTGTGTTTGCCTTCTCTCACTTTTTATCCTTTAACTCAGTGTTTCCCAAACTTTTTTCTCTGGGTACCAACTTTTTAATAATAACAAACCATCACAACCCAATTCACAAGTGGCCTTATCGATAAATCTTGTGAAGAGTTCATCTGCATCACCTTATATAATCTGGATATATTCATGGAGTTTTGAGCCCAACTCAAACTCTTCAGATTTGAAATAAAGTTAAAAAAAAGTTTTGCCAACCTTTTGTCTTTAGTTGAGATAATTTAATTTGTTTCTTTCAGAAACTGTTCACAGTGAGCTGTGAACTTGATTATTCGGGTGCTTGAAAATTAAATGTTTTAAATTGAAAATTTTAAAATATTAACCATTATTGACTTTCACTTTAAGATTACTCAGTCATTTTTCGGTGTTTCTAAAACTCAAAGATTCAAGTTTATCTAAAGAGGAAAAATTATCTCAACAAAACTTTATTAGTTGATAAAACTTTTTCAAAAGTTAAGGCTTTGAGTTGGGCTCAAAGCTACAAAAACCTATTAAAGTAAGTTGGCCTTAAATTTTGAGTTCTTTCAGCTTTTCATTTTTACAGTGTAGGACATTTTAACCTGCTTCATAATTGAGACAAAATAAGAGCATTTAGGCAGAAACAGGCTTGTGGTTTTTCACTTAAAGAGTATACAGTGCTTTATAAAAGGTTGATTGCAGATCTCTAATCTTAAGTTTGAAATTTTTTAATTATTTGGGGACCCAAATAAAATCTCTTGTGACCCACCTGTGGGTCCTGACCCAGTCTTAAGCAAACACTATTTTATCCCTACAGTATGAACACAAATGAATGTGAGCTGTCATAAGAAGTTTACAATTTTCTACCTTTACACTTACTTTTTATGTAATGTTACTTTTGACAACTATGTCTCAGAAGTCAGGAGAAACCTGTGCAGTTCGGCTGCTCCAACAGTCGAGTCAAATTTCAACTTCGGAAAAAAGAAAAAAAAAGAATCCAGTACACAAACCTTTAATTCACAGGAATTCTAGCTGCCTCTTGCTGATGTCTCTATTGGTACCAACCCGAGCTTTAAGTCCAACACTGGGCAAGATTCATCCTCAATGACTTTTAAATGAGATCATCAGTTTTTACCAGATGTGCTGTGCAGTGCAGAATGAAGAAATCTGGGCAGAAAATGTTAGGTGCTGTCTTTAAAGTGCATGAAACAAGGCTAAGAGGGCTTTTCAGTTTTTTTGTCAATAGCTTTCTCATTTTTTCTTTCTCATTTACACCTGAACCTCCTTCCAGCTTCTCTTTTATCATTCTTTTCATTATGAAACTGACATCAGCTTCATCTGGACCTCTTCTAAACATATGAGACAGCTCTTATCCACAGTGTCAAAACTTTGCATCCTACCTCACTATTCATTTCCACATGAATCACTGAGCAGAGCCTTAGTTTAGTCTCAGTCCAGACCAGCAGTCTGTGGGGTAAAGTAATCTTTACAAAGGACATCATGCAGCAGCAGCTGGTTAACATCTGTCCCCCGCTGAGCTGCTAAAGTCCTCTGAGTTAGGACTAAAGTTTCAGATTCATCACAGTATCTCACTCTTCTCAAATACTTCATGAGTTGTTCTAAAATTGACACAGTTTAGGCTTTAGGAAACTGCAAGATTGCAGTGTGTTAGAGAGATACACCGTGTGTGTGTGTGTGTGTGTGTGTGTGTGTGTGTGTGTGTGTGTGTGTGTGTGTGTGTGTTCATGTATAATTGCCTGAATAAACAAAAGCCAAATGGAGGCAACAAAAGCAGCAAAAGCAATTGCAGAATCAAATAATGGAGTGAAGAAGATAAGAGAAACAAAGCAGCACATTCTGAGCTGGGGAGGCAGAGATTTACTGTCACTACTGTGTGTGTATGTATGTGTGTGTGTGCAGTTCATTGTGTATATGTGCTGAGGAGACGGTGTTGAGAGGAGGCAGCCTCTTTGTGGGGCTCGACACCTCTCTGAGGCTGTCAGCAGACAGGACGCAGCCAATTATTCAGAGACAAATGGATGTCATTCAAATGTCAGAGCCGTCCAGTGTCCTGCTGAGCCTCAGTCACATGTCAGGGAAGATAATTAACAGCGTCTCAGAGGCTGCATGAATCAGGACCTGCTGCATGCGTTAATGTGACTCTCCTGTGTGGGCACGCAGCAGTGTCTTTATGTTTACCACCTGTGCATGCTTGTCTACAGCCTGAGTGACTATTTTAACCTGCTGCTGATGACTGAGACACTGGATACAGAACCATCGCTGGTATTTTATAAATACTGAGATTATATATCCAAGTGATACCCCTATTTTATCATATCATATCATATCATATCATATCATGCCACAAGAATAGGATGGACAAATGGACAACCCAAAATCATAACACTCCAGCCATGGCTGATTTTTTTCTGTCGTTCTATTTACACATCAAGACTGGAGTCAAGTCAAGTCAAATTTTCTTTGTATAGCCCAAAGTCACAAAACAAAGCCATAGGATTTAAATTGCATGTTATTCTTCATTTATCTAACCTACTTTAACAGCTGTTAACACTGTAAAACAGTGGTTCCCAAACTTTTTCTGGCATGCCCCCCTTTTGGGCAAATTTCATGTGAAAGTGCTTTATTATCAAACAGCTGGACACTGGCTTAACAATTCACTTTTTTGCACTTAATGTGTTACAGTTGTTGCTTTACAAACTGTTATTATGTAGATGGATTATTAGTGACGATAATCAGACTTGTGAGAGTGAGCGCTTTGTTTTGTGCTGCAAAATGCTTCAAATAATATTACACTAAGCACAAACATAATGAAGTGTAATAAGTGCATGCATGTGTTTGCAGATATGCAAGTTCTTATATACAAATTCTTACATGTGTGGATGGATTATGAATTTGCACCACATGTCCATATGCACACATTTACATAGAATTATTCTATTTATGAAGTAAAAAATAGCTTACATATGGAAATACTGTACTTAATCTTAGTCTCTTGAGTTGATCAGAGTTGTGATTAAAGGTTTTGGTGGGGTGGGAAAGGCTGCCATAGCACATTACCTTTACATTGTGTAAAGTGACATCTTCAACAGTCTGACATCCCATCATGTTTCCGCCTCAGAGAGAATCCATGTGTCTGCCTGTTATTTCTGATAGGATTTTAAATCTGTGTCACCTGAGGTCATCATGCTTGTGTCGTAGCTGCAGTCGGATGAGATCCTCCACCTACACTCACATCATCTCAGCCTCTGTTCGTCTCCCATCACACTGCATGTTGTAATTATGAACTCAGCTCAAATTAGGAGGTAAAAGGAGATGAAAGAGGCTCGACACAAACTGAGGGCTTGATGATTATGCGAGGAGACGAGCTGTTAAGCAGAATGAGATGAAGCTCTTATGCAGGTTTAAACAGGGCCACCGAGGGCCAAGGTGCCTCTGCTCTGCTTTCTGTACAGATGAGAGGCAGACGATACATGCCCTGTGTCTCTGTACATCACTGAGATAACACCAAACTCTATTTTACACTCTATGAGAGAGGTCACACACAGTTGAAATACATCAATACAGGGAAAAATATGCTGGAACTCTTAAGCTGGGAAGATGAAAAGTGAGACACACTGTTCTCAAAAACCTGGCCTGTTAGTTTTAGTTAGTTTTTAGTTTGTGTGTGAATTGACAATAAGAGGTTGGAATGTTTGGCCATATATGTCGTAGGGATGGGCAATTTTTTTCCCAACCGACTACCATTAGCCCAACAACCATTTAGATAGCAATTTAAGCATGTGTTTGTGTGTGTCTTGCCCAAGTTTCATCTAGGAGTTGTGTGCAACTATAAATATGGTTGAGCATTGCTAGAATGCATGTTTGCTACGTCCAACAAAATAACCTACAAAGTCTCAAGAAAGAAAATATTCTTACACCTGTTTTCTTTATTAAACAGAAAAATGTGACTACACTCACTTTTACTGAACTAAGACCCCATTTCATTGAAACTTGACACACAGAGACAAAATAAAAATTACCAAAACAGTCTTGGTTTGTCTTTCCACTGTTAGAACAATCACTAAGTCTGGTTTGGTCAAAATAGATCCCTAATTTACTGAGTTAGATGTGAAAATATTCTGACTCTACAAGCTGTTTTCCTCAGGCTTATCATTGGCTGACAGGAGTTTAGTGTAGCTCTGAACTAAAAAAAGAGAAGGAGCAAATAAACAGACAAACAAACAGTACATTCAACTGACAAACAACCATTCACGCCCACATTTACACCTACACGCAATTCAGAGTCACCATTTAACCTGCATGTTTTTAGACTGTGTGAGGAAGCCGGAGCAACTGGAGAAAACCCACGCTGACATGAGGAGAACATGCCAAGTCCACACAGAAAGACCCTGCCCCCAGCCACAAACTCCTCATCCGGCCAACAGGTTCAAACCAAGAACCCTCTTGAGACAGTGTTATCCACTGCATCACTCTGTGGTAGGGTTGGGTGATGTCCACTGAATTGGCAGAAACATCCAATGGATGCCATCGTTTCTGGGTCTGAAAGGCTCTTCATCTCGGCACCGCATTGTGTCTAATTAGGAAATACTGACGTAGTGTCAGCCATCACGATGGACGACGCAATCGTCCATCAGCCAAACCTTGATTCTTTCTAAATAAATACAGCAACGGCACAGACTAGTCTCATACTCAGTGATTGAAACAACAGTTGTCATGCTGGTATCACAAAGGGAAGAAATGGATGTAAACACAGTTACTGTGATAAAAACTAAATCACATGTAAGATAAATCTGTCCAGTACTGTGGGGTTTGTGTAAAGATGTGAAATCTGACACTGAAATATGAATGAAAAATGTCTGGACTCCTCTTAACTACTTGTGTCAAGCACAAATCCAGCTTGAGTTTGAAGCAGCATTTCCAAAACTCAAGGTCAGGACCTAAAATACTGCATTTCCCCAAACTGGCAGACAGAAAGCATCCCTCAGGAAATCAGCTCTTTAATGACAGTCAACAGAGAATGACGACTTTAAAACAAAGCCGCAAAATACAGAAAGAACTGTAACAGCCACCTCACTGATGATGAGCCAAACTATGAACCAGCACACAAATGACAATCACCAACGTAAACCAGCATGTTCTGAACAGAACAGGTACAAACACTGACAAAAAGTAACATTTGCATTTTGGAACATAAAACAAACTCAGCAAACTACTCAGTAAATGCATGATGGGAAATGTGGGCCGTCACTACAACATTTAAGTACAAAGCCTCGTTTTGATTAGCACCCACTTTAAACATTTCACTGTTAATGCAAACTCACTTCCTGTATCTATTTCAAATTAAAAGCCTTCAAGCATTTCAGTGGACAGCAGTGACAGTATCAGTTTATTGGTATAAACTTCATGGTTTGTTGATGGTTTGTTGTGTTCTTTCAGTCTATAAATGCAGACGCTGAAAATTCATGATATAGTTTTGTAAGTTTTGGTCCAGTTTGTGTCGGGGAGACACCAAATTTCTCTTTTGGGTCTCAAGCTTTTGTGTCACTGTAAATTGTAATGAGTTGAATCTACATGAAAAAAATTTCAAAGTAAAGTGATCATTAATTTAAAAAGATCATTAAAATTCTGTGACTCAGTCAGTCAGTAAACTTGACTGTGTAGCTCCAAATCCTTAAGTAAGTTGAATATAAATATAATACAAATTGAGTTAAGTAAGCAGTACTCACAAAAAATAACTCAACTTACAAGTTCACAAAAGTTCACACTACTTGGAAAATATCAGGAAACTAACTGTGAACTTTGTATTCTACACTGTAAACTCAAATAAATTGAGGCAATCAGTTGCCCCAATTTTTTGATTGATAAACTCAAAAGTTGGAGAATGTCAGGGCTTCAGTATAGGTAGTGTTACATGTACTCTTTGATTACAGTTAAATTAAAAAATGATTAAGCCAACTCAAATATTCTCAGTAAATGCAGCCCAGAATTACCTATCTGACTGCAGCAAGTCAGGGTTGGTGTTTTAATTTGTTTAATTTTCAAGCACCAAAATAAAGACAAATCAGGTTCACAGCTCACTGAAATACAAATTCAAATATTCAAGTTTATCTCCAGAAGAAAAGCAAATCATCTCAAAAGATTATAGGCAGGCAGGACTTTGTGTAGTCTTTTTTTCCCCCAAAACTTTTGAGTTTGAGTCAAAATTCAGAAATGTAGTAAAGACAGCTGCCTTGAAATGATCAGTTATTATGACTTTTTTTTAAGTGCAGAACGGAATCATTTCAAATATGAAAATCCATTAATCCATGTTCAGTAAAGTTCCTGTTAATTAAAAAACGAGAAAGAAAATTCTTTTTTTTTTTTTTTTTAAAGTTATTTTTTTGGCCTTTTGTGCTTTTATTCACAGTGACAGCTGAAGAGTAGACAGGAAAGGGGGCAGAGAGAGAGGGGATGACACGCAGCAAAGGGCCGAGGGCGGGAGTCGAACCAGCGGCCGCTGCAGAGGACTACAGCCTCCATACATGGGTCGGACGCTCTACCCACTGAGCTAAACATCCGCCCAGAAAGGAAATTCTACAGCAACTCAACATGTTTAAGTTGCGCAACTTCTAAACAAATATTAAATTTTCACTTTACCGCTTTCACTCACTTATTACAACTAATTAATGTGAGCATTCAGTTTATACATTAAATACTTAATTTGACAGCAATTTATCAAATTATAGTACAAAAGATGTGAAATTTCAGTATTAATATGTAAACAGTTCAAATTAAAATGCTTTTTTGGATGCTTACACTATTCCTGGAATGTTAAATAAACTGTTAGTCTATGGATTTTTTGAACATCATGCAGTTAGTCCTGAATGTAATACAAGGGAAAACAACAGAAAGTTTTAGAAGGATAAAAGTCTCACACATTGTAAAGACATAATTACTGACTGATTTATTCATGGTTTCATGGATTTATGTCCAAGTGAGAGAAGCAGTCTTTGAATAAAGTCAGTTCAGGTCAGTTGTTGAGGGTACCTGAAATAAGTTGAAAGAGAAGACACACAGCATGCAGAAGATTTACACAGTCACCCACCACTGCTGTCTCTTCCTGAATGACAGGAATGGCTTATAACAGACAATATGTGAGATCAGCTTTTAAAATTAATTTAAAGCTTTTCCATAACATAAAGCTTCTTCAATTAATATTAAATTTCAAACTGCAACTGTTACATTAAGGTATATATTTTTTTTATTTTTTTTTAAAATTTGATATATGTTTGCTAATGCCCAGTCATTAGAGTCGTCTTGCTCTCTTCATGGAAGAGATAAAAGCAGCTGATCAACTAAGATCACATTCAAATAAACACATCATTAAATAATAATCATTTTCTTTTTCATCCAGTGATTTTGTGGCCAGCATCCTATGAGACATCGGCCCCTTCTCTTCTCCTCTCTGTCAACACGCACAGCAAACACACCCAGACAACACTGAAGGTGCGGCTGGCTGGCAACAGTGAGGGGGTCGCCGTGGGAACGCCGTCTCTCTTTCCGTGCCTGTCGTCATCCGAAGCAGGAAGCTTTGTTGTCTAACCTCCTGACATTCTGAGAAACACTCGTCCTGATCCCCCCCTCGCCTCGCCGCCAGCTCAGCCGCCGGCTCAATCTGCCTGAAAATCATCTGTCAGCGCATGTTGCCATGACAACACAAAGCAGAGGATGAGCTGGGTGTTTCTTCATTGTTAGGGAAGCAGATGATGATGATGTTCTCATTCAGTCCCTCCAGTGTTAATCAGCGGCTGCAAATTAGCAATCTCTGGTTTGAAGTACGTGTGAGACGATGTTATGAGCTAAGATAACTGCCGCCTTTCACTTAACAGCCAGCCTGGATGCTCCGCTCGCACAATAATGGTCCCTTTATAGGACATAATTCTTGTATTGTCCGGCGGTCCTGAGCAGTAAAGAGGCCTTTCTTGTGTGGGAGGCAGCTGTGGTCACAGAGCTCCCTTCATCTGCTCTCCCTCCTCACAGGCAGCCAGTCTTTGGGCAGGCAGAATAAGGATCTGATTGATGCAGGCTCTTCCTACAGGCCCGCAGCGCTCTCTTGACTTGATAAGCCGTTGATTAAACGGGGCTGGAGAGGCGCCGCAGGACAGACAGAGAGCTGCTTCTAAAGAATGGAATTGTCCACTGATGTGAAATCAAACATGGTTTTCATCACAGATGCTTCAGGAAGTCTCAGCGGAGTCTCAGAGCTGACTGTCTGTTGTATGAACTGAAGTGTACCCTTTGAACTGTGCGCTGCTACACTTTGTTTAGGTGTGAAGGTGTGCTTACACTGAGCAGAAGTTTCAGAGAAGGATTCCAAGGTCTAGTGTTAATTTTGTCAGCAACAATATGTAATGATAGCTCACTTTGTTTGCATGATGAAGAAAAGATGCTGATGAGACAGAAGTTGCTTAAACAATAACTGTGATTAAGGGCGTGTTCACACCGGCCTTGTTTCGTCCAGTTGAAGCAAACCCTGGAGCGTTTACACCCTTGGTGTGGTTCATTTGGGTTGAGAATGCCGGTCTCTTCCTGACTGGTGAACAAGCAGGGCATTTGTCTCCAACAGTGTCTCCAGCAATGCTCCATGAGGAATGATATCCATGTAGAAATTGTTTTACCCTTATGAACACAATCTGGACTAGCTGGAAAATGTAAAAACTGTATCATGCTTGCATCTTTAGTCACCCACCCTTAGGGCCCTTTCACACCTGCCTTTTTTGTCAGACTTTTGGACTTTCTAGTTTGATCCAAACCAAAATTACAGGTGTTAAACTTCCCGCGGGCCACAATACTGACCAAACCTTGGTCCAACAGAAAGAGGTGATCTCATTCTGGATCAAACTGAACCATCGTTCGGGTTGTTTCTAGCGTGAAAACATTTTTCTGAATGATTCAGACTTTCAGACCAATTACAGGAAGTTCTGACAAGCTATTGTCAGAACCGGAAAAAAGGAAAAACTAAGCACCAAGATAAAGCAAGCCATGGTAGCACACAGGGAGAGGAGGACGAGACCAAATGTTTGACGGACATTTGATCTGACAACTTTTTGAACATCAGTTGAAACCTCACAAAAATGACACTTTTCAGTGGATGAAAGAGAGGAAGCAAGCTGAACTGAAAACACACAGCAGCCAGACGCAAACCAGTTGATTGCAAGTATGAGGAGACACAGCTCATATAATGTGAAATCAAAAAATTAAACGAAACAAAAACGTGAACTTTGGTCTGGACCTTTGTTCAGACTTTCAGGTTGGAAAACACCCTAAACCTTTCTACAATATAATTTAGACCTGCAACGATTAATCAATTAATCCATTGTTAAGTTAAATACCAACTACCTTGATCCATTTGAGTATTTTTCAAGTCTAAATTCTCTGATTTCAGCTTCTTAAATGTGAATATTTTTTGTTTCTTTCCTCCTCTCTGTCAGCAAACTGAATATCTTTGGGTTGTGAGTAAAACAAGACATTTGAAGAGGTCATCTTAGGCTTTGGGAAAAAATGATTGACATTCTTCACCATTTCCTCATATTATCAAACAACTACTAATTGATTAATTGATCAATTAATCAACAGATTGATCAACTATGAAAATACTCACTAGTTGCAGCCCTAATATCACTGACAAAAACAGGTGACTAAAATGGAATTTAAAAACTTTAATGAACCCTATCTTTATTTTAGTTGATGAAAAATGGCTGAACATTTCTCTTCCTGCACACCTGAGTCATCTTCTTGGTGAGTCTGCACACCAGCAGTGAGCCACTAACAATGCTAAAGCCTGGAGCTAACTGCAACCTGCAGCCGTGGGAGCTTTATCAGCGTGACACGGCGAGAGGAAAGCAGCTAGCCTAAAATCTATTGGACAAACTCTGATTTAAAAACAAAAATATCAAAATAAAATTTTCAAAAAGAATATCAGGTCATGATTTTGAGATGGAAGGTCAAAATAATGGAATGGAGGGATCAAGATTGTACAATGAAAAGTTGACATTATTATTATATGGTTACAACTTTTTATCTTGTGACTTTTTAATCTCATAATTATGATTACCATGGGAATATTTTTGCTTTCACTGGTGGAAATGGGCCTTCATTCTTACACTGTAGAATTGCTATTTTCCTTTTATTTAAATAAAAGATCAGATAAAAAAAATGTCTAAATAGCATGTGTTTTCATTGACTAATATCAACTGAAAATAAAAAGGATTAAGTTGACTAAATATGACTAAAACTAACTTGGACTTTTGATCTCAGGCTGGAAAAATCAGTCTAATGAGGCTAAGGACCATTTAATTGACAAAATATACTGACCAATATTCTAAACTTGTAGCATTATCACCACTCCATCTACAGCTTTAACCGTTTCTGTATATTGAACATTGCAAGGTGTGAATTGATCCTTATTAACCTGCTGCTGACGCCCACTCAAGCTCAACAATACAACATGGTACAGGTGAGGCAAAAGCAGCACTTGGACGATGCAAAGCCTCAACCATGTAAGACATAATCTGGAGCCTTTGTGTCCGAGGTGATCAACAAGACGTTCTTCAGTCAAACTGATCATCTGCAGGTGCAGAGCGAGTAAATGTATTAAGTCATCCTTCCTCCTCCAAACAGTGAGTGAGGGGGTTCGTTCCTCTGCTGACTGTGTCAGATATGTGACTGCAGTCTGTTCCAGCCCACTCATCTCCATACAGCCTCTGACTGCCAATCACAAGTCCAGGACACCTTTGTTTCCATGGAGATGTCACACTGCCATGACACAGCCAACCAGTGTGGGTTAAACGTACCGAGTGAAGTCACTGAAGCTAATGGCTGGATGTGTGCGCGTGCATGTGTGTGTGTGTGTGTGTGTGTGTGCGCTGTGTGTCACCACCCACGGCTCTCCTGACATTTCTGTGGACCTCAGTCATTAAAATGGAATCTTACACATAAACCACATTACTCAGAGATTTCACCTGCCGACACACTGAGAAAGCACTCGCATCCAGCTCGTTCTCACTCCCAACAAGTGAAATACTGAGACTCGGTCAGACGTTTTAAACTAGAACTCTGTGGGTAACCCTCGAGCGTCATTTCTAGAGATGCTCCCATCTATGTGCCATCAAACTCAGGGGAATGCTGACTCATTTTTAAGACGTTTCGTACATAACTGACTTACCATTTCATTCATTTCATTCTTACTTCATTCAACCATGACCACATTTTTTTTTAACCCTAACCAGGCAGCTTTTGGACCCAACCTTAACCACTGAGGTGGTAGATCAGGAAAGGAGATCTTTATTTCTGTGACCATCACATGGTGGTTTTGTTAGGAACTGACTGGTCTGACTCACCAGATGGACACTGCAAGTATAAGTCCTGCCATTGGTTGCTATGATATGGATATAGCTGTTTTCTAACCTGTGAAATTGTCATTTATGGGCAACTGTATTTGCTGCTCTCCCTGGCAGAGGACATCTGGTGTCTCAATGGGACTTTCCTGGATAAATAAAGGATAAATAAATAAAAATAAAATCATAGTGACAAAACAAGATTATCATACTAGTTGAAGCTCAGTTTTTCATGTTACGTTCTAGCGAACCCAGCATGAAAGATCGTATTATTTCAAAGCTTCATCCTCCTCAGTCAGTAGGGAAAAAGCAGAGCATCAGCAGCATCCTTCCTGTGTGTGTGTGTGTGTGTGTATGTATCATATCCATGCACATTGTGTGTAAAGAAATTATATCAGAGCAGAAGTGCATTGAGTGCATCATTTATTATTTATGTTGGATAAATCATGTCCTTTGTATATATGTGATGTGTGTGTTGTGTACAATATAGCTCATCTAAGTAGGTATTATGTGTCTCCAGTGTGTTAGAGTGCACATGCATCAACTATAAATGGTGTCTGTCCTGAGGCTGCACATGCTCTGTGGAGCTGTGTGTGTGTATGTGTGTGTGTGTGTGTGTGTGTGTGTGTGTGTGTGTGTGTGTAGTACCATGGCTGGTCTGTGGGAGAGAGCATGAGGTCATCAAACATTTATGTTGGCTGCGTGGCTGTGTGGAAACAAACTACATCATGCTTCTTCCTCCTCATCTCACTCTTTCTCTCTGACTCTCTGCATCTACTCTGCCTGTGGTTATACGAGTCACTCTGACTCCACGATGAGTAAGACTCCCAGCCAGAGCTGCTCTCCGGCTCTGGCCTTTTCAAACACACATCAAAATAGGAATCAAATGGACCCACTGCATGTCATTAAGCTGCTAACATCATATGTATGTTTGTAAATGTTCCCTTTAAAGACTTTTTCATATCACTAAATGACCAGAATATATTTTATGTACTAAACAATAGTTAGAAACAACAAAAGGCCACATAATGAAAACTTGGGTACGTGGTTATAGTTTAAAGTAGGGATGCAAAATTAACATGGCATGAAAATTTTCTTTTAATTAACACCTGAAAATGTCATTTTCTACAAAAAAAGATATTATCACTAAAAGCTGCATTTCACTGTAAAGCTCAGTTTACTTTGTGCCATTAGATATAAAATGATTTTTAATTGTGCTCTGTACTTTCAGCAGTGAGTGATGGAGAAAATGTCATCTCAAAGTGCACATAATGCATATATTTCATAGTTTATCAAGACAAATTGCAAAGATATAGAACTCATCTGGGCATATTTTGAGTCAAATTAAGTTTTTGCTAAGGACAATCAATACACACATTATTAAGCCATCAATCAAAACAATAACTAAGAGCAGTCATCATCAGACAACCTTATCGCTTCTGTAGTCATGACAAAACATTAAATAATGGACATATTAGCAGTTTAAATTAAACTAAAGTTCCCTGCATTCTCTGGTGAAAATATTACACCAAACTCCCTTTAAGAAATATGAAATATTAACAATTCTTTAGGTGTCTGCAAAAACACACAACTATAGAAACACCAGATAAAAGGCCGTCATATGTTGACAGTCTTCATGTCAATTCGGCACCTATATAATCTATTAATATAAACTGTATTTACGTACAAACTTTACTGGTTACCAGACTCCACTATTTTAGCAGAAGCATACCTGGGAATGAGAGGTGAACCCTTTTCAAGATTTCTCACTAAAATAAGTGCTGGTTGGTGATGAATTGAACACAGACTCAGCACATTGGAGAAGTTTTTTCTGATGTTACTAAAGTCACCTGGTATGCTGCTTCCTGTTTGGTGCAGGACAGAGTGCACCTGCCATCAGATAATATTAAATATAAAATGTTGGATTTTATCAGAACTTCAAGAAGAGAAAAAGACTGACTAACGACAAATTGAGTTTTTAGTTTGTGAGTGTTACGACTAATCTAAACAGTTATAGATCGTGGAATATTCAGAATGCAGTAACGTCACTGGTGGATTCTCTGGCTAAAAGAGACAGGGCAAGGACAGGAAATGTAATAAAAAGGCAAAGTCACGCTACTTCCAGTGGACCACCATTGGACCTCATTTATGAGCTGCAGTCAATAAGGAGGAACAAATAATTTTTTGATTCAATTTGAATTGTGCCACAAGCCACATATGTTGTTTGTCAATTTAAAAGACAATTTTACAAGTCAAGAAAGTTGCTGTTTGTCATAAAACTGTTAAGGTATCAGACTGTGAAGATATGTAATTAGACAGACTATACACCCAGAAGTCATGTAAGTGACATCATGACTTTCTTCTTCTCAAAGCTAACGTTAGCTACTGATCCTGGTGTGTTTTTGTAGGATCTAGTCACGCAGCAGCGGGTCTTACTCATCTTTCTCTTCACGGATGATAAAAGCACCAGGAGTCGCTGATAAAAGACTTCAGGTATGATAACGTCACAAGAGGCAGTGAGACTGGTGTTGGTGACGAATACTGTGTGAGACAAAAGATGTAGTTCAATGGGCAGTTTCACAAAAAATTAAAACCTACCACAAGCTGCGTCTTTCTTAACTTCTAAATTTATCTTTTAAATTGACAAACATCATATGTGTAATTCATGGCACAATTCAAACAGGATAAACAAAAAAATTATTCGCTTCTCGCCATTGACTACTGTTCATATTTTTTCTGAAGTTAGGTTAAAAAATCAAAAACTGGTGATGCAAAAGTACGTTTGCTTCTCCAACTCTAATAGCAGAGGTGCTGCTGCTCCTCGTGCGCCACTGCTCAGGTGCCTGTGAATGCAAACATGCTGGACTGAATGAACAGCATGTTGATGAT
>JAJHUR010091298.1:0-14815 GCA_027495735.1 Lutjanus campechanus
CAAAACTAATTAGTTTGAGTTGAGCCCAAAAGTCAAAAATCTATTGTAGTTCATGATTCTTACTTGCTATGTGTGTAGCCTATAAATCAAATTTTAAAAACAACAACAAAGTTTTAATAATTCACCCTTTAAAAAAACAGCAACATGTAAACTTTATGAATTTACATCCAAAGCAGCCTGAATAAGAACTTGAAGTGGTACAAAGGATGCTGGGCAGTATACTGGCAGAGGTGTAATGTGGGGACTTGTCAGACAGAGATCACAGCATTTAGAAACATTATGTTTTAGTTGTAAATATTGGGAACATGTTGCTGTGTGTATTCTGTCTGACACCTGCTGAGGAAAGCGATGATGAACATATTGTGACTCTGTTTAGTTACATTTCAGGGTGGAAACTCAGAATTTGTGGTGTGATGAACTGAGATCCCGCTCTTCACAGGAGGATGCAGCTGCAGCCGGTCTTCGCCATACTGCCGAATTGCGAGGTGGCTAAATTCTGGACTAAGTTCCAGAAGTGACTGAAAGAGATGCCCTCGCCATCAGCCACGCCCATTTTCCGCAGGATCTCGCCGAAGCCCTGATCTGTGCCGATTCCCTGTGACAACACACCAGGACAGCATGTGAAACTCAGTTACAAGTTATCTGTGTGTTCATTGTGAAAGAGAAGGTGCTGAAAGTGACTTTTTTTTCTCCAGAAAGTCTTACATTTTCATTTAAGTCCACAAAAATAGAAACACATCAGAATCAGGCTAAAATAATCCACCATGTGCAATTTGTGTGTAGTTACAAGGTCACCACTGCCCACAGTGGAGGCAGTGGTGACCTACAGGTTAGAGAGGCGGGCTGGTGTCTGAAAGGTAGCCTCCGCCCTCATTATCACTGAGGTGATGTTTTTAGTGATGTTGCCAAAACTCAGTTATTTATTAACCTGATTGCTCAGTAGGATGTGTAAAGGAGTACTCCACTGAAAACAGTGTTTTGAATATTATCTGCAAACATGCAAATGGCAGCTTTAGTCAGACTATATAAAAACACATAGAATATGAGGAATAAACAAGAATATGAGGAATAAAACTTGAATGTATGGAGGGTAAACTTGAATAAATGGAAATTTGACTTGAAAATATGGAATGTAACTTGAAAATACAGAATGAAACATGAATATAAGAAATTAAAGTATATGGAATAAAACTTGAATATACAGAAGTAAAACTCAGTGTATGAAGGTAAAATCTAAAATAAGGGAGTAAACTTATACAGAAGTACAACATAAAGAAGTAAACTTCAATATATGGAATAGAATATATAGAATAAAACTTGAATATATGGGAAAAAAAATCATCAAGGCACTGGCGCCACCTTGTGTTTTGGATTTGTAGCCTAATATTATTCTGTAAAGATGTTGTAAGAAGTGTGTCACTGTGAGTAATAAGTGATTCAAGAATGATGCATAATGTTCTTTCAACAACGTTTTGTTGAATGTGATTACTCATAAACACTACAAATGTTGCAATATGGAAATATGATCCTCAAGGTGGCATGATATAGATTCCAAACTGTGTCACTTTGACCAAGTATGACCAGCTGGATTGAAATGAATTCCATTCAATATTCTCACACTTTTATCAATATATAATGTGACTTTCATTCCATATCCACATCTGTCCATCTATCTTGACAAGGAGTTAACATAACAACTGGTGTGTACTTAACACCCCTAATGTTAGCATTACTTTACAAGTCGTCCACCAACACAAATGTAAGAGTTTATACAAGCCACAAATATTCAATCTATCTTTCAAGTATAGAGGTAAGTTTGAAATAACAGATTTTCAGTGGTTCACTCCTGTAAAATATCAACACCCACCCTGCTCGTCAGTTCAAAGAAAGATGAGATGACGAAATTTCCCAACAGTCAACTGAGCCTCGTTCTTATGTGTATGTGTGTGTGTGTCATAGTGTTGATAGTGTGTGTGTGTGACTGTGCTGCTGAGCATGTCTCTGACTGTCTGTGTGTGAGGTGACTAAGGTGAGGTGCTGCCACACCCAACGCACATGGAGGAAGACAGTAGTGAGTTTTACCTTGACCAGGTTGGGCATCTGGGAGGACAGAAGGCCTTTGAATTCTTCAGTTTTCAGCGTTGAACTGTTGTCAGATGAAGCAGAGTGGAACTGGGTGACCAGTGTGTTGATGGCCTTCTCCAGGTCTGAGAACTGAGGAGAGGGAAAGAAAGATAGAAAGATGGAGAGAGAGGACGATAAACAACAGAAACAAATATGCTCGTGCTTGGATCTAATATCACACTGATGATTGGGTGCATTGCCTTTTATCAGGCTGTATGATTGGCTTTTCTCACAAAAACTCTGCACAAACAACAAACACAAAATGTCATGTATCATTATTACCTTAAAAAACAAGCAATATGAGCATTTCATGATCCGACATGTCTGTGGTTAGGTTTAGGCGACTAAAACTACTTACAGCAGCTATAATAGATACCTTTATTCTAACGACATGAAATGGTCCACTCATAGTGAACATCAAGTCATCAGTGGAGGGTCGCACCAACTTTTCGGGGATTCAAACCAATTTATTGGACAGATTCCATGTTAGTGGAAAAAGGCGTGTGTTGTAACCCTTTTCCACAAACATGGAATGCACATCATTTTAAACATTCAGAGCATTTTCACCACAACTAAATTGGTTCAGACCCCAAAAAGTTGGTTCCTGGCTGGAACACACGTGGGTGCTTCATGTTCTACAGTTCACTGTGTACTGTGCTATTCCCTCTGTTGATGACGCATCCATGATTGCAATGGTTCCGCTTAGAACTGGTGGAACCGCAGGCTGGTTCACTAGGTAGAACCACAATCACAAGAATCTTGAATGGAACTGGTTCAAGAACTAGAGTAAATTTAGACATATTGGGGCATTTAGCAGCTAAAGAGTCAGATATTTCTCTCAAAAGTTGGTGGAGACCAAAAACAGAGCTAAAAGAGAGAGAATATTGGACAAACACCACTCCACATAAATGATCACATTGCTCCGCATCTGCACAGACAACAAATGCAAATTATCATGTCTCACTGCCTTAAAACACAAACCATAATAGTATTTCCTGATCTGACATTTCTGTGGTTAAGACTTGGTTAGGTTTAGGCAACTAAAACTACTTGGTTAAAGCAGCTGTAATAGATATTTGTATTATAACAATGTGAAAATGTTTTGTTCATAGTGATGAGTCATCAACAGAGGGCTTTGCATACTGCACAACCTGTAGAATATGACACGCCCATTTTGGGGCGTCGCACTTCATCAAGGAAAACATTTTTGGCTCCTTTTTAGGGATTCAAAGCAATTTACTGAACCGATTCCAAGTTGATGGAAAAAGCCACGTTACACCCCATTTCCACCACAACTAAAGTGGTTCAGACCCCAAAAAGTTGGTTCCTGGCTGGAACAAATCTGTGTATTTCATATTGTACGGTTTGTTGTGTATTGCGCTATGCCCTCTGTTGATGACGCATCCTTGACTGCAATGGTTCCACTCAGAAATGGTGGAACAGCAAGCTGGTTTGTGAGGTAGAACCAAGGTCACAAGAATCTTCAACAGAACTGATTCAAGAAGCAAAGCTAATTTGGTAGCAAAGTGCCGACAGCTGCCAGCTAGCTGGTGACCATAGTGGAGCATTTAGCAGCTAGAGTCAGACATTTCTATCAGAAGTTGGTGGAGACCAAAAACAAAAGAGAGTGAATATTGGGCTAAAATTCTGCAGTTGACACAAACACTTCTCCAAATAAATGATCATGTTGCTCCATAACTGCTGGATGTGTGATTAAAGAACTGTTTGCTAACATGTTCATCTTAACTTTATAAAGTAATGATATGTTGTGTTTACAGGTTGTTCCATTGTCCTGATGTATGTTGGTAATATGAGAGGATAATATTAAGTGCACCGCGATAGAGGTATTAATCTCTTATCGCCCACTCCTAATGTCCAAAACTTGGCTGCTGGTATGAGGCAGGATGTGAACAATAGTTTCTGGTAGCAAAGTCAAACACAAACAGGCAAGTTTAACTCCATCTGCTTTAAAGCGGGCCGAAGGAAACCTGGGAATTCAAAGAATGAAACAGGACAGCCGGTCATCATGTAAATTTCAGGACTTCCTGTGGGATGAGTCATCATCTCCTCCTCGCAAGGTCAGCGAGAAGGAAACGGGCAGCCTCTACACTGACGCTTGTACTGCTGCAGAGCAGTTAACAAACATCAGCAGAGCTCCATCTGAATTAGGCCGTGAATGTGAGCAACACTTCTTTACTTGTAAGTTTAGAGAACCAAGGGTGATACCATTTGGTCTAGACTTCTGATATCGATACCAGAATTGGAAATGCCTCTGATCCTGCCTAAAATTCTTGATTCTTGTGAGTCTATGAGTCCCCCATCTAACCGTGGAACTTATTAGCCCCAAAATGGGACCCTGCTACTTCCCAGCACCATCCTTTACAGCTATTTTCTTTTTGAGCAAAGCCAATCATATAATATCTTTACAACATTACTAGCTGTTAAAGAAGGTGTAAGAAAATGTCGAGGATCACAGTATTATGTTTTGTGAGACTGTATCGATTCTTAAAACACTCTATTGTGATATTATAATACATGCAAAGATTCGTGGCAGTGGTTCATTCTAATCCTAAACCTAGTGTTAGACAGATATCATCCCTGTTCTGACTGCATAAAAAGTAAACTCAAAATGTTATACATGTGGTGGTTTGTTCTTTACACTATGACAGTTTTCCATAAATCAGATGTAAAAAATATATCACCTTTCTTACAGTATCACAATATACCACAATATATTGAATCATAATCCCTGTACTGTATATTGTGATATGTATCGTATCACCAGATTCTTGCCAATTCACAGACCTGGTGTATCAGAATGAGTATTGGGAAGGAAAAAACTAGGAATACATGATAAATATCCAGGCTGATAAATTATTGACCTATCCAGTAGGGCTGCATGATTTGGTTAAACAAAAAGGTCATATTGTGATTGTTTTGACTGAAATTGCAATTGTGATATGATTAATGGAAATGATGAGTTTTGAATCACAATTTTCATATTCAGTGAAAAAAAAAAAAAAACTAAACCGTGATGATGTGATATTTATTGAGGTCTGAACCAAACAAAGATGTTCTCTTTCACCTGGAGAACAAGATTTATAGACCAGGTCATCTCTGCAGCACTGCTGTACCTCATTACAATACTGTTTTCTCACATATTTTCCCTTTTCAAAAGATTGTGATTTGGTCCTGTGATTTGGACACTGCACTTGGCCACACTGTGATTTGATTTGCAATTTATTGTGCAGTGCTACTATATAGCTGGACTGGTACTGGCAGACATGAGCCAATAAATATCAGCTATACTAATATCTGATTTGACAAAACTGTCGAAGCATTTAACTTGAATTCTTGTATTCTTTGTTAAGTTTTTGAATGAACTGTACTAGATAAACTAACTGAAGATTTGAATAGACAGAACTGTTGTTTGTTGTTGTTGTCATAGTGATGTTAGATTTGGTTCAGTCAGAGCTGTGGAATGTTAAATCATCCATCTTTGTGCACTACATCTAAGCCTTTCTAACCCTCACGTGTACATAATCTACAGATTATATGAACTTTTTAAAATGCAAAAATGTGATAATATCAGTTACTTATTGAAAACAAAGTCCACATCATGCATCCAAAAAAAAATCACCATTGGAACTAATTTGCTCCACTGTAGTTTATGTGTTTCATCTCTATCTTTCTAAAGTCTGTAAAAACACTTCTCTGTAAGTTTATCAAGTGTTATAACTGAGTCGACAAAACAATCTACTACAGGTCCATTTAGTAACTGATATGGAGCTTTTAATCGTATCACACAAGCTTTCTCAACAAAATGAAACTAAATGTACCATGTGATGAGATTTTTTTTTTCTGACCTGTAAACCGACGTGCCCTTCAAGTTCTTAGAAAACACAGTGAACATCATCAGAACATCTGCTACTTCATGACAACTGAACAAACTGCCTTTTTGTACTTTGTTGCTATTTCCATCATTTAGTACCATTCATAGGCAATGTCGAAATTATTACAACTGCTTAAAGCATGATTTTTACATGACTACATGTCAGCACAATATAATATCACCTTAAAGATGAGGTGAACATGATAGTGAGCAGTTGCTTAATCACATGCCCAGCAGTCATGGAGCAACATGATCATTCATTATGATGGTTCTGTCTACCTGATGAATGAAAGTCCAATATTCGCTCTCTTTTTAGCTCTGTCTGTCTCCACCACTTCCACCACTTAGCTGCTAAATGCTCCATTATGTCCTCCAGCTAGTCTCTCACTGTGTCTGTGTGCTGTTGGCTGCAGAGCAGACAGGGCACAGGGAGTTTTTCCCCTGAACAGCTGGCTGCTGCTCCTGGAATCAAAACTGATAAGAGCTGTGAGATTAAACCAACTTGCTGTAAAACAGAAACAAAGAGCTAAAATACTAAAAAGCTGTGCGGCGCTGCAGTACTGGTGAGAATTCTCAGTTAATCCTAAAGGCAAAAATAATTTTTTGATATACAAATATATGTTTTTATATGTATTTTGGATCAAAAATATATATTGGATTATCTTGAATAACCAGTCATCATTTCTTGACAAAGACACTGCTGCTGTTGAGTTTTTCAAACTACAAGCTGAGTGCCATTTAGTTTCATTATCCTGAAGAGAGAACATGTCTACAGCTGATAACTCTCTAACTCACACCTAAACTATCTAGATGGATAAACAGCACTACAGGTATGTATTTTAATTTTGTTCTGAACTGTCTCTTTAAAGCTGCTTGTCTGTGGGCCATCAGTAGGACATGCTCCAGTCTCGCTACAGTTATTCAATGCATGTGGCCCGACGGCTTTGTCAAAACCACACCCTTTCTGACTGATGTACCACAAGCTGCTGCAGGCCCTCCTCACCTCAGCAGAAACTATCCCACACAGAGCTGCAGTATCACGACTGCAGACAAGGCAGAGGAAAACATTTCAACACTGCATTATACTCACAACATAAAGATTATGATAGCTTAAAGATACCACATGAGTCAATGAGACTCTGAAAGACGAGTACAGTCAACGTATTGTGGAGGCCTCTGCTTAATGGCAGAAAAACTGTATTGTACTTTTAGGTATGTTGCCTTTGAAAATAGTCACTTTTTGAAGAATTTAAGCATGAATAAAAAGTAAAATACAGCAGTGGAAACTCATTTTATGATTTCGTTTCAATGGGAACAAATAAAGATAGCCTCCCTGACTGTTTCTGTTTCAGTACCCATTACCACACCCAAATCCCTACGTTTCTTTCCAGCTCGCTGTTGATCTCAAACTCTACACAGTTTTGCTGTTAAACTTGAGTCAGTGAGGTGGCAGAAACTTTGGGACTTTGAGCTATTTTTGAGGCTCTTCGATACAATTTGCAAATGTACGTTAAACAGTGATTAAGTTCTACGACATGAGAACAGGTTGCAGTTGTTTGTTCTTTACAAACGTCTGCTCTCAGCTGGTTTTAATCATTTATTTTAACCTCCAAGATGTAACTGACTGAGGCGGGCTGTTAGCTGTGGGCTGCTCCTGGCCCTTTTTTAAAAAAATATAAGACAGAGGCCAGAGGTGGCACAAACCCCATAGGAAGCTGACAGGCCACCCATGCTGCCCCCTCCTCTCCAGATTCTGAACGTGACAGATTATTAGCAGAGTAACACATTATAGTAATATATTACCTTTTCCATATTACCAGGATTTCAGTAGCATTGTTACATTTAAGATGTGAAGTGACCATTACCATTCATTTCAGAGGAGTCGCCTAAAACATGAAAAAGTGAAACTGTAGTAAAACACAGCTGAAATGGAACAACCACCGCACTAATGGCTGAAATTATAAACCAGCACGAAAATGATAATAATTACCAACAAAAACCAGCGTGTTCCAAACAGAGACGTTACAAACACTAACTAGAGAACTTTGAATTTTGGAACATGAAACAGCAAATTTAACAAACTACTCAATCCAGCACTGCATTTATTTTACTTAAAAGGATTACCATTAAATGCATGATGGGAAATGTGGGCCATTGCTAAGATAGCACACTCTGCCTAGGGTGTAAAATGTAGATAAATATATTTATTTGGTGCCTTTTTGTTGGACAAAAACCTGGAATTATGCACATATTGTCAAAAAAATAGACTGAAAGTGTAATTAAATACTTCAAGTGGTGTTTCCGCTCATGAGACGTAGCTAAGACGTGAGCCTGCGTGGACCTGCAGACACGGACTGGTAACAGTTTGGGTAATTGTCCATGTTTGGGTTGAGTTAGTTTAGCAGATGATAATAACCAAAAACCCACAGCCGCACTTGTTTAACCTAATATACCAGATGGTTTCTTACACAGAACCATCTGGAAGTCGTCCTTAGAAACTGTTTGGAAAAGGGCAGGCACTTTACAAAAACACCTGGCGGGTGATTAGATGAACCATCTGTCTATAAAGCCCAGTTGTACAGCTGCTGTCTTATCATACAGACCTTGTGTTACCTAAATGTTACACTTGAGTTTAGAGGCAAAAGCAAAACAGGAGCTCTGCAACACACGTCTGTCCACAGCATAAGCACCACCCAGCTAACTCAAGAAAAAACATGGCATCGTCTGAAGACACTGCTTCTCCCGTACCTGAGTGACACTGTACGCCTTAAAGGTACATTTTGCAATTTCAACTGTTAAAAAGTAGACAGGAATGTTACTGTAATTGTTGCAATATAGGAGCATATGTAGGAGATTATAATGCCCAATTGTACTGGTGAAAGTAACACAAAAGTAGTTTGATGCATTATTCTACAGAGTTATTATAGTTTTGTGTTTTTGAATTAGCTTTTTAGTTTTCAGTCAAGTTTCAGATAGTTTCCACAGTGTGTTTACTTGTTTCAGCTTAATTTCTATTGTTTAATTTTAGTTTAGTTTCTATTAGTTTTAGTATTTTTTGATTATATTATTGGGGTACATGTCAGGGGCAAAATTTAAGAAATTCAGAACAATAGAAACACAACATTTTGTTAAGTCTCACCGTCATGTAGGCATCCCAGTGTCAATAAATATTTTCACCAATGCCCCATCATGCTTGTTGTGATGACCAAAATGACAAAAACTAAACTGGCAGTGTTTGAATGGTCCCTCATTAGCATATTTCAGCTCATACCTGATTACAGCCCAACATTTTTCTTAACAAGCTTCTCTCTATGTTCCAAACAGTGGGAGTTTTCAGTGATAGGGGCAATACAGGTAGGGACGACTACATCTAACAACTAAAGAGGGGAGACAAATGAAAATAAATAAATAGAGTGCAGCCCAAACCCGATGTGAGCCTGTGAAATATGTGAGAAATAAGGCCAGACCAGACCTGAACCTGTCGAGTCCTGTCAGGCTCAGATCTCACACACATCTCAAGCTCTATAAGACAGATATTTGCTCTATATTCTTATTATATTTTACTTTGTACACAATATTTTTTCAGTTAGTTGTCTTTATTGTCTAAAGTCTAGTTTTTATTTTTAATTTGGTTAACTAATTTTTTTTTTTACATCTAGTTTTAGTTTATTTTAAGTTAATCATAATAACCTTGCTCTACACAGACAATAATTAGGAAATATAATTTATTACTTTGACATATTGCTTTTTGAATGTAACTTGCACGACACTGATTATGAACTTGTCATTAAATAAATAAAGGAAGAACATGTAACACGATATGACACAGGTCCTAAAACAAAGGGGAAGCAATGTTGAATTGCACAATCATGATCTACATACAATACACACACAGACAGGTAGACAGGTGGGTGGGGGAGCTCCACCTTCCTTACATTCAAAATGGGACACGGCCCTGATTCACTTACTGTAGTTTATCACATGCTTTCCTTAATGTATTTACTTTTATTACTGTCATATTGACATAGACAATGTAGCGCTGATGTTACCGTGTGTGCACAAACTCTTTGTAGGTGTATCACAGGACTGACTGACTGACTGTTACAGTAACGCTTCTTCAGGGAGGGGCAGCTGGCTGCACGGCTCAAGCCTCTACACAGAAATAAGTGAAAGTATGTCTGCTCAACTCAGTCTTTCTGACCCCTAAGACGAAACTGGGAAACAAAATGTCAGTTCAGTAAAACACAAACGGTTAACAGTTGGAACTTTGCGGGAAAAGTTTTTCCTCGGCGACATTTTTTCCCCTCCTGGCGTGAGATGGCGCGTCTTCAGCAGGAAACCGTTCTGCTCTCATCGCGTCACTCAAATTATAAAAGTGATCTAAGTCGAAGCCACATTAGTACATTTATTAAAAGCCATCACAGTTAACAAACTCAACAGCAATCAACCTTTTATGCCCGTGAAAACTACATGAAAACTAATTAAAAAGTCAACAGAAGAAAAGTTTTAGTCGCGGAGCTTTACGCACGGGTTAGTTCTCAGCAGCCAGTAAGAGATGAGCTGGTGTAGGTATTCTTCTTACCTGAGGCATGTCGATTGTGGGTCTGGATGTGGTCACTTTTCTTCCTGCGTGTCTCGCTGTTGCTGGCTGCTGTTGTGTGTCAGTGGAGCAGTGCTTCTGTCACCAGCTGGCAACCTTCCTGGATCCTCCCTCAGCAGGAGAGAAGAGCCAGGAGGAGGAGGAGGAGGAGGGAACAGCCAGCCCAGGATCAGGCACTACCTTCAGTCTAAAGCTATTCTATAAGAGATGGGAAGTACGACTCCTTTTACTGACTCGAGTTTTTAGGAGTCACTCACTTCAGTCAGCAAGCTTGGACGTGACAGGTTTGGGTCGGGTTGGGCCTTATTTCTCTCATATTTCACAGGCTCACACTGGGTTCGAGCTGTATTATATTTATTTATTTATTAGCATTTTTCTCCCCAATTTAGTCTTTGCCAATTCAAATTCCCTGCATTTATTGTCCCTGTCACTGAAAACCCAGACTCTTTGGTACATAGAGGGAAGCTTGTTAAGAAAAATGTCGGGCTGCAATCGGGTTCAGGCTAAAATATGCTAAAGAGGTTTGAGTCAGCATGAGCATCGGGCCTCAATGGGCCCAACTTTTCAGGCACGATTAAAGTGCTATCCCCCACCCACAGATGTGCGTCTGTGGGTGGGGGATAGCACCCACAGATAGCACCCACAGATGCCGCTTTTGTCCAATAACCTTGTCACCATACTGGACCGGTCAGCTGGACCGTGAAAAAATAAACAGCGGAGCTGCACTCTAACATTTATATTGGTCAACCAATTTCACTAATTCATGGACAGTTTCTGACAGTGGCACCGACCTAAGGGCAGGGAGTGGCTCTGAGCTGAGTCGTAACGAGTGGTTGCTTTTCTCACAGGACTAGGAATCAGTTGACCCCAAAAAACAGAGTAGTACCTCCAGAAGTCATGGGGGGCAGTGTGGCCAACTGTTCAAGCAAGACACGCCTACAAGACACAACGAAGAAGCTTTAAAAATGTGAAAGTATTGGAAATGACGTTCGTCATCAATTAGTGATAAGAATTCTCTGTGCATGTCAATATTATTATATTGTATTTAATGGCTGCACAGTCCACCGCCGTTGTCCTCTGCTCCTGGCTATTTTCATGAAGAGGTACATTTTTACAAACTACTCCAGCATCAGCATGTTTGTTGTTGTCAGAAACTACTTACTCTTCTTATTCTTCTTTCGGGGTAACTTCTGATTCTAAGTGGTGCCCCCTAGTGGCTGTATTGCTTAACATCCATGCAACATAAAGGACACATGGAAGTGAGTATTATCTATTATCTTATGTGAAGGGAGCATCAACGAGCCTTTGGTGGAGATGAAGACCTGAGTCAGTAAAAAAAAAGAGTGATTCGTTTTGAACAATTCATTCATGACTGGCACTTTACAGCACCACAGTCTACCTTTATGACACACATCTAAGGATATGACACACATGCATACACATCTAAGCTGGTGGTTTGAGCTAAACACTTGTAAATGTATAACACTGTAATACTGATGTGTCTGGATATCCCAGTGAGACGCAGCTCACAGTCAACAGACAACTCATTCCACATCTGGAAACCTTTAGTAAAAGTTGGACAGTGTTGTTTTGCGCAATAACTGCCTGCAAGTTGAGGCTGGTATTTTCCTCCACACTGTCACTGTGTTAACCTCCTCACTACCAACTGTTGCTGTGACACCAGTTATCTGATACAGCAGGTTTATTCAAACCTGCCCTGACTTTATGGGAGACAGTCAGGCTGTGGGAAACGCCTTGAAGTTATGTTCTTGGAAAAGAGTTTTTCAATAAAAAAAAAGGAGGGAGAGACAGAGAGGGAGAAGGAAACAGGCACGACCACATTCTTTCTATCTGGTTTTATGACTTCAGACAGTCAGTGGGGTGGGTGTAGAAGTGAGGGGAAACTTAACCACAAGAATCTATCTAAAGAAAAAAAAAATCTGCAAAAGAATCAACAGAATTCTAGCAAGAAGCAGATGGATCCTCAGGCTGAGCTAAAAGGGGAACTTTTTCCAGGCTGGAGTAGATACTGTAGAGGGTAGCTGATGTCCTCGGGTGAAGGGTGTGTCCGAATATATGATTTCAATGATTTACATGGTCAAAGATCCACCCCCCCTCCCAACCCCTCCTTCTCCTCCAGGTCCTTGAATATATGACTGGGAAGGGCTGATGCCACACCCAGTCGAAGAAGCCACAGCGAATTGTTTCAGTATGAGACCATCGACCTTTCCCACTGTTTCATCCTCACTCTTACTGCACTCAGCTGCCCCAGATGCTTTGCATTAGCACATACACGCACATGCAAACATGAACACACATATACAGTACATGAACACACAAACACCCCCACATGTTAGACTTTGAGCAAACAGTGAACATTCCCGTGATATTACAGTGCTCCACACAAGTCACAACAAATGAGCAGGAACTGAGGAGTTCATTTCCAAAAAAAAAACCCTGCTAGGTGGGCTGTTTATTACTCTGACATACAAAAAATTGAAACAAATTAAAGGGTTACTCCAGTAATTTAGTCACTAATCACTTCTATTGTGAGGGGGTGTTGGGTTTGGGAGTGGGTGGGACTCACATGAATCAGATTAAAAACAGAATAGTCATAATCTGTGTAATATGGCATTCGAGAACAGTTGTACAAAAAAATTTTTTAATGCCATTATATCAAGATTATAGGTTAACTATTTTGTTATTTCTAGGTAGCAAAGCTCATTTTCTTATAATGATTGATTCTGAGTCTGGATAACAAAGATTGTTTTCTTGTGATAACGGGTTGATTTATCTTATCTTGAGATAATCAACCTGGTATCATGAGAAAACATAAGGTAATTTCCTCTTATACATAATGTTTAGAGTGCCATGCCAGTTTGGCAATTGTGTACTTTCTCTTGCATTGTGTGATGAATCAGGCACAAGCATAACTATTTGGCTCCAATCAGCCATTTATCCTGATGACAACAGATTCATATTTGGTCTCTCACAGCAAACTTCCTAGTAATTAGGTCCAGAACTCACATAAAGACAGGATACAGCAGACTGCTAACAGTCTGTAGGGGCACCCCTCAACTTAGCGAAAACAATGCCCTTTTGTTTTCTCGAAATAACGAGATGAATTAATACTTTATTGCTGAAAACTGGCTTTGTTATCTCGAGATAAAATTATTTATTTGTGATCTCAATATAATGTAAAAAGGTTTTCAAGGAGTGTTGCAGAGGCTGACTCTTAGTCCTTGGTATGAGGCAAACTCCAAAAACACTAGATCCTACATTTCCCATACTGCTACTTGATAGCATCTCTTTGTTGGCTCACTCTTGATTGTTCATCCTTACATCTTTCATATCTCCAGGCTTTCCTTTATTCATTTGTTGTATCCAACCCCAAGCTTAGATACCGCTAATGACATCACTATGACATCATCAGGGTTATTTTCGCTGCTTCTCCAGAGCCTAAGAAGGCATAGCACTATTTCCACAGGCTGAGTAGAACTAACCATGACAAGAAAACAGATGTAGATATGTAAAATCAGTGAACTTTAAGCATGCCGTTGACACAGTAGGCTATATCATAGGTGCGTAGCCAGTTTCACAGTAAACAGTCATTATACTGGTTGACTTAAGCTCAATGGGTTACAGAGTCAGAGGTTTCCTGGTGATTGAACAAGAATAACAGGAGTAAAAAGGCCTGGGAAACATTACAAGAATGTTTGCTTCTGGTGGGATGGTCATGAAAAAATGTGAAGTATATTTAGTGTTCTCATTCTTTATCACTTATATTTGCAAATGGATATAAGAGTCTGTGCTGTTTTTATCTGTAAAGCTTTACATCTATTGCATGGAAATTCTGCTCATTGTGTACATCAGTAGATTTCAGGAAGTAGAAGCAGTTAAGAATCTGGTATATCTAACATTTCCTCTCAGCAGAGAATTAAGTGAATCATACAAATACAAATAGATATTTATTAGTGCTGTCAAAAATATCGCGTTATTAACGCGTTAACGCAAATCAATTTTAACGGCGTCATTTTTTTTATCGCGAGATTAACGTTCATTGTGACCAAGTGAACTTGTAGTTTTTATAAGCTGTGGCCACGATGACGACTCTGCAGCTGCCACATTAATGTGTGTGCATTTCACAACCACATCATGTAGTGAATGGCTGCTCCACCCTAAGGCTGGTAGGTAGTGTA
>JAJHUR010091299.1:0-30478 GCA_027495735.1 Lutjanus campechanus
AGCAATTAGATTATCTTAGCATTAAAACTGAAAAATGGGGAGGGAAATAGCTAGCTTGGCTCTGTCCAAGTAAACCAAAGTGTAAAAATAAAAAGTTGTGGTTTTATTGTCATCACCATGAGGTGTGCAGGTAATCAGTTGAGACGACACTCGGCCAAGAAAAAGTTTCCGCACATAACCGTCATAACATGTATGTGAAACCAGAACTTGTAGTTTTTACACCGACGAACCGACAAACTAGATACATGTTAGTTAGTGAGCTTTAGAGGTGCTTATACTGCACAAAGATTGTTCTTTACCTTTGAAGTGAACTAGGCTAGCTTTCTCTCCCTGTTTCCAGTCTTTATGCTAAGCTAAGATAACTGGCTGCTGGCTGAAGCTGCTCACAAGTTCTGTGGATTAAGCTTGAGTAACCATGTCATGATTTCTGGAAAGAGACTTTGCTGTTGAATTTTTTGGTGCGTATTTCCCACGACTCTTCAGCTAATACAGTGATCATACTGTGATGAAGTTAACATCACTCAGCCTTTGTGGAAACACTGAAAATAACCACTTGGCACATGATCATTAAAATTTCAATTTAATTTTATTGCTGTTAGCAAAGGAGGATTGCTAATGTTGGGGATTTACAAACACTTTGCTTGGCCTCAATTCAAATACCTGCTGCTGCATATTGAACAAGCTAGATATGTCTGAGTGATTTTTGAGGCGTGAATTAAAGGAGCCGCAATAGTTCAAAGGAGATAACATAAAAGCATCTAGACCTACTTCAACTTGTTTTTTGATAGTGATTTTTCAATGATAGGACACAAGCCTTCACTTGTATCTCTACCTCTTCTTCAAAGTCAACAATCAGTCCATGAGGTTTGTTGTGAAAGATAGATCTCCATGATTCTTTGAATAAGGTTCTTTCAAATAAAGTCACAACGATATGAAACGGCCTGAAAGGTTAAAGTATTTTTGAAACTGCACGCCTAAAATCACATCACAGAAGAAAAAAAGGAAAGAAAAGTAAGAAAGTATGGTTTGAGGTCATAGATGTAGATTGCTTACAGATTGTTATCACAGTGCTGACTGTCCTTTGAGTGCACATACAAAGCAGTTAAAATAATGCAAATGCAACCCCGATTCCAAAAACAAAACAAAAAAAAGTTGGGATGCTGTCTAAACAAATCCATTTAACATATATTTGGCTGAATATAGTACAAAGACAAAACATTTAATCTTAAAACTGATAAAACTTTTTTTTGTAATACATTCATTCTGAAATTGATGCCAGCAACATGTTCCACAAAAGTTGGGACAGGAGCATGTTTACCTCTGTGCCACATCACCTTTTCTTTTAACACGGTCAGTGTTACAGAACCAAATGGGAACACTCATTTTTGAAGTTTTGAAAGTGAAATTCTTTCACATTCCTGCTTGATAAATGACTTCAGGTGCTCAACAGTCCAGGTTCTCTGTCATATTCAAATCCATGCTATTGTAACACATGTTGAATGTGGCTTAGCACTGTTTTGCTGAAATAAGCAGAGTCCAGATGACAGCATATGTTGCTCCAAAACCTGTATGTGCCTTTCAGCATCAATGGGGCATTTTTAATGCAGTGCCGACTGAAAGGTCAAAGGTCACAGGCATTCGATGTTGGTTTTCGGCCTTGCCCCTCACGTGCAAAGATTTATCTTGATCTTTTAATGATGAATTGTGTGTTGAGAAACGTTTTTCTTAAACTGTTGGACTATTTGCCCATCCTTGCAACAACTGAGCCTTTCGAGGATGCACCTTTCCAATCATGATACAGTGTTCCTACACCTTTTCCAAAGTCAAATTCAAGCACTTTTCAAGCACTTTCAAGGTGCATTTTCACCCTTTTTCAGCACCTTAAAGCTGTGGTAAATGACATACAGTAATCATAAACAAATATAAGCTCAAAGTGATCAGGTCCCATTTCATCATCCACATTAAAACAGATGTTACTGTACCAAAATAATGTTTCGTGATATAAATCTCCAGAATGGTGTTTTATGTCTATAAGTAGACTTGACATCCTGTCTGAACCGATATAAAACAAACACTCAAACAAAATTAACTCCAATGTCAAGGAACTGCAATTAAAATTTCAAGCAGTTTCAAGCAAATCCAAGCACTTTTCAAAGCTTGAAAAGTTCATCTGTTTGCCTCAGTACTGTATTCAGTTTAATGCAAGTTGAAAAGTTTTCACAAATCATAGCATTATGTTTTTTTTTCATGTTTTACACAACATTCCAACTTTTTTGGGAATTGGGGTTTTGTAATAGTGTACTAAGAACTTCTTCCAGAGTGTAGTTTTAGCACAGCTTTAAGTAATAAAAAATGGAAAATACTTGGAAAACATGCAAATTGACCATAAACTGTGGTTCATTGTTAGCTTGTATTTCATTCTTGAGTTTTTTCTTCATTCCCTTGTGAGCAGCGTTATTGACAGTCCATTGTGTCAGCAGCCTTCACCCTGGACTGTATTAGACTGTGAGAAAAAAAAGAAAAGAAAAAAAAGCTCAGTATTATGAAATAAACCACAAAGACAACTCAGACTTTCTGCTATCACACCGTACTGCCCTAAATACAAATTAGAGCAGCAAAAGTTTCCTGACACACTTACAGCAGTGTGAGAATGGATCTGACTGGCAGGGTGCTACACACCACGGAAATAGTGAGGCTGCAAGACAAACCGCAAACCGACTGAGCAAAAATCTTTTACTGTTAAATATTCTCTCGTGCATTTTTGCATTTCGTGAGGTTCCAGCAGCCCCTCTGTGCGTTATGTCAGCTTGTGTTGCAAAGACTTCAGCTTCTTGTTTTGTCTGTTGATGACAACACACACCGGTTTGAGTTTGTGCTTAATGTTCGCTTTTACAAACATGAAACTCAACAGCAACATATAAATCAGAGCACTGGGCATTTTTTATAGCATTTATAAATGGCAAGCATTTATTTGCATTATTTCATTCATCAGTTTATTCATATATCTATTCATCCATTCTATAGTTACTATTTTTGAATTCGTCCTGTTTCAAAACCAAAATAAATCATACTCTTCAACAATCTGGGGAGCATTTGGTCAACCACCTTGCAAAGGCCTTTATTGCCCTCCTGTGGTTGAAATCTGAATAGCAGATTCTGGGATTTCAGGCCTTCTCCCTGTCACGTTGTATAAAATGCACTAAAACTCTTGAAATAAACACAAATAGGAGGAGGAGGTATTGTGGATAAAAACTTCTATCAAAGTATCTTTAATTTTAGTTTGTAATATAATACATTTCCTGGAAAAATCAATTGAGAAACAATTTATAAGTAGGAAATGTCTGTTTTTGGCTTATCCAGTTATAAATTCAGGGCCAGCCCGAGCCTTTATGGAGCCCTGAGCAAAATTTGATTTGAGGCCCCTGTACCACCTCAGTGCCACCAATACAATTGACTATTGTTAATGCTTGATCATTAACACACAAACTGTAAATCTAACACACCCATTATCAATTCTATGAGTTGTAACTGTGTTGGTTACATCATAGTAATGCCAGCCTGGCACGTGTTTAACATTATATGGTTTTTAAAGGGACACTTTGTTTTGCTGATGTCTGCCTTCTCTACAAGATAATCAGACTTAATGGCACTCGGCTTAAGCATCTAAAAAGATCAAACCCAGTTTCTCTTTTCAAAAAATCATGACCCAGTTACTCAAGATAATCCACAGACGTTGCTGCTAACAGTTTCCTGTAGGACCTACTTTCTTTCTGCAGTGGAATCAAACCAAACCTACTTTCTTTTTACTAGAAAGAGGATAGTTTCTATATGAAACTGCTCACAAGGTCTGAGGGTAACCAGGACATTTTTGGTAAGAGACACTGGTTTTGAAATTCACAAATATATATTTTTGTCGCTTTGAGCACCACAAGCTGAGTGACATTTAGTCCTGTTATACTGTAGAGAAGGCAGACATCTCTACAGCTGATATCTCCAAAACTCTGCAACTCACAACAAAACAATCTGGATGAATAAATTGCACTATAGGCCACAGGAAAAATGTGTATTTTTGACTTTGGGGTGAACTGTCCCTTTAATCTTAAATAGGAGCAAAGTCACAAAACAGGTCTGGTGTTAATTTGCACCTGATTCAGTAACGTGCCTCATTGTGTGCATGAATATTATGTCAGCTCTAACAGAGACAGCTGGAATTTATTAAACAAGTAGTAATAGCTAGCCAATCCGCTAACATAATATTGTGTTTTTTCTTTATCTATGTATATGTTCAAGCTCTCTTGGGGGCCCTCTGGTGGCCACAGGGGCAGTAGGCAGGTGATCACTTCACTTGCACATCGAGCCGTCTCTGATCAAGCTACTTTATGACATTGAGGCAAATATCACACCAAAATTTATATTTGCTATTTGACAATATATACATTCACAGCCATGGCCTTACATACCCAGTGATATAAAAAGGTAAATACCTAGATACAAATGGTACCATAAAATGTCTGATAGGTAAGAGTCAGCTTTATTGTGACATAACCAAATTAGAATAATACAGTTAAATTCACTGCATTTAATGCATTAGTTCAAAGCCAGAATCTTTGACAACACAGACTGGAGAACTGAAGCCATGGCACCTGGAGAGAACCCACGGAAACACAAGGAGAACATATATTACTCAGAAAAAAAAGGTTGTGTCTGAGTCGGGATTCGAAACCACAGCTTTCTAGCTGTGAGGCAGAAGTGTTAACCACTGCATCACCACTTATTTGTTCACATCCTCCCCAACCCTAAACAAATAGTAAATAATGTTGCTGTCAGACTTGTCTCTATCGGGTTTGTCCCAGTTCTAAAGAATGAGTGATACCTTATGTATCTATAAGTAAACCCCAAAAGCAGGTCAAACAAATTTAGAAATGTTTTCTCTCCACTCCATTCATAATAATTTCTGACTCAAACTCAATAAGGTTAACAGTAATTGTTTCCTAGTCTACTTTCCCAACAACTAAAGCTTCAATATGAGGCATCTCAGCGAGCTTATCCTGTACACAATAAAAATGTTGTTAACATATAGTCTATACAGTGTTTGTCTCTTATATCTGAATTTGCACTCTGTAAATCACAACACAATCATTTTATGACATGCAAACAACCTTGTCATACTCTTCCAACTATCCATCACACTGTTAGACAACACCACGACTCTGGCCTCCACCCACTACCTCAGTCCATCCGTCAGTGCCACCCAGGTGAGTGAGGAGAGAGTCAAGCAGCGATCCATGACAGCTTTAGCCCCGGGGTGCTTGAATCATCTGCCAGTCAGCGAGCAAAGGCTCTCGAGCACCTCTTCAAAATATCCCCGCAGCTGTACAGGGTGCCTTCACTGTGAAAACCTCCTGTCTGCCTCCAGAGCCAAAAAAAGGTATTCAAGTTCCCTGACAGACCATGATGACGGCACTGACAGCGTGTATTCAACGTCTTTGAGTCTTGACCTGCGGGACTGACGCATTCCCCTGCATGAGTCAGCAGCCAGCACATATGATACATCTTCTGTGCTGTGCTACCCACCTACCTCAACATCTTCAACAGCATTCATCGTTTCCTGTAGATTTAGTCTAGATCTGCACAAGGAATGGACAATAATGCATACAATTGTACCACTTTGTAATAACTCACCCTTTGTAAAGAATTTATGAGTTTTAACTAATATTGTTATAAACCATTTGCTAATGCTTTATTGATCAGTTATAAGCAGAAGTGGCAAAAGTACACGCACTCTTTACTGATGTACAAGTACAGATACTAGAAGTACTGATTCAACTTCTTTACTGAAGTAAAAGTGAGAAAGCACAGGCTCAGAAATGTAATCATAGTATAAAAGTAAAAAGTCATGTGAATTGTTTGGGTGTGGTTGATTGCAAATCAAAGTAATGAGGCGAGGGCGTGAATGGTTGTGGTCATGTCAACATTTAGCACTCTTTTAAAAGATGGATAAACCACTGATACAGAGCAGCAAACCGACACCTTACCAGATAATTCACTGCATCTCCAACTGTGAGCAGACATGTCCACCAAAATGGTAAAACTACGGATGTTAAAAAATATTTAAAGGGACATTCATACTCAAATCTAAAATACATATTTTCCTCTTTTGTCTCAGCAGTGACAGCTAATATTACATTTGCATTAACAAGCTAACCAACAACTTAAACCCCCAATAACATCATTCTGAAACAATTCTGAAACATCCATCATTCCCATTCTCTGCTCCGTAAAAAAACGCCTCTCAACTCCAAATTCTGCGATTTTTTAATTTTTTGCCAAAACTGAAGGAGGAATTGAGACACTTCTCCTATTTCTGAAGCCAAATAAACAGTTTGCAAAACCCCTGGATCATCTGCAAAATGCATTGCCACAAAGATGAGAACATGGCTGTTTTTCTTAGCTCCTGAAAAGTTGACATTTTGGAGATAAGTGACAGCGATGATATGGATGATTTGATCAATATTCTTGTGGTGTGCAGTACCCCCTGTGGAAATTAGTGTGGTCACTTACATTTTTTATTCTTTGTACAGACCTTTTTCACAGCAGCCATTTTAACATGAACTAGCACTGTAAACACAGGTGTGACAAATTATACTAATTAAGGTTCCCTTCAGGTCAGTCAGAGTCAGGGTGGTGCTATTGTGCACATGCTAACTGGAAAAACTTTGTTAAACTACATGTAACAGGACCTTAATTAGTCTCATTGGTGATACATGTGTTTAGCCTACTATTTCATATTCATATGCCTGCCGTAAAAAAGGTCTATGACTCTCCATATTTCTCTAAAAACACGTCAATGTAGACACACCTGGCCATACATGTATTAGGTTTTCAGAAAAAGTTAAATGAACTACAAATCCCTGAACTCTGTCCACAGCACTTGGTTATCCATACCAGGATTTGATTGGACAGCCTCAGTAACGCTCCCTGTGATTGGCTGACGGTGGCCATGTTTGCATTACCAGCTGTCCAGATGCGAGCTAGCTAACCGGTTAGCTGTCTGAGGTACATTTGCCTCTTTATTCGGGCTAAAATTAACGAACAGCCCTTCTAGCCCGTTAACACCGGCCCATCTGAAGGTCGCCATGCCGGTTCACTCCCGGGAGAAGAAAGAAAGCAACCACGAAGAAATGGAGGTGGATTTTCCCGAGCAGGACGGCAGCAGCACAGACGAGGAGGACACCGTTAGCTCGTCGGTGTCTGAAGATGGAGACAGCTCGGGTAGGAAAAATAGGCCTTAAATATCATCACACTGCTGAATGCATCAAATGTAATGTCTGTCACGCATGGGTTCAACATGATATGCCGCTGTTGTTGGAAATGAATGGACATTTTGACCAGGGAAGGTGGAGTATGTGGTGGAGATGCTCTGATGTTGATGAAAAGGAAAGCAGTTATTATGGAGGAGATGTCAACCCTGTCATGTGTTTATACTGACAGAGATGGATGATGAGGACTGTGAGAGGAGGAGGATGGAGTGCCTGGATGAGATGACCACCCTGGAGAAACAGTTCACTGACTTAAAGGAGCAGTAAGTCCTTTCACAGCAACATAGGCTTCACATACTGCTGTCTGCACTGAACTAACACTGTACTGCTTGGGATACTCTTTACAGTCACCCTCCATGTCTATCTTTGTAATCAAAGTAGTATTAGGTGATGGTCAGAGGGGCATGGACCATTCAGTGAAATCTCACCAAATGGACCAGAGGTTCAGCTGGCTGTCAAAGCCCCTGGAGCCTCATTACAAAAAAGAAGTGCTTGTTCCATCTTAACTTAAGCTTCCATGATAGAAAAAATCATATCTTCCTATCAGAGAAACAGTTCATAAACTCTAGGCTGTGTCCTATTCTACCTCAGACCTCACAAGTTATCGCAACCTAACTTAGGAAATCCTAACCGGAGCTGTAAACTTAATTCTTTAATCAGAAATCGGTCCTGTCATGTCTTTATCTGTGTTTAAAATGTACGCAAGACTGCCTGTATTAATGACAACAATTATGTCACTTAACTTGTCACTAGATTTTGAATGAACAAGATAAGATGGGCGTTCAGTTTAAGCTTTGATGAGTCGGAAGAATTAATTTAGTCAAATATTAAACCATGATAAGGATATGAATGGACAGAGCACGTCGATCAAATTTAAAATTATTCGTCTTGGCACGTGACATATAGTCCGGGAAATTTAAAGCATCGTCATGTGGTTTGAGTTGCCTGTCAATCATAGTGTTTGTGTTCATGTTCTCCATCTTCAGTGTAGTTTTCCATACAGACCTAACAACAGTGGTTCTGCCATTTTTGACTTGTTATTTTGAATTTAGGACAGGGTCTCTGCCATCCTAACCCAGGAACAACTGAAATCCTCTCCTAAGATAAGATACACGTGTCCTAAATGCAGTAGATAAATGGGTACAAAGTCTGGAGTTGGAGTTCAGTGACTACTTGCCTTACTGTCTGTCAGACTCCATTCACATATTGCTCACCTTAACCGTTATAAACATCTACTGCTTCTAAAATATTACTAAGGATGTATTATGACACATAAACAGACACATACGTATTTGGCAAACATTCTGCATTAATTTGACCTCCCAATAAACTTAATAAACGTGAAACAGGCAAACAAAAACAGTCATTCTTGACTGGAATGGACATTTCAAAGGAGAAGATGCTGGCTGTAAGTGTTGTTGTTGGAGAAACTAGTATTTCAACTTAGCATGATTCCTTAACTTCTGATGACAATAGATATGCAACTTTTAATCAATTATTAAATGATTATGAATCATTCTGCAACTATTTTGATAATCAATTAATTGGTTTAAGAATTTATTTAAGAAAAAAAAAAGTCTAAATTCAAGATATTTAAAGGTGAATATTTTCTGGTTTCTTTAGTCCTCTGTGAAAAGTAAACCGAATAACTTTGGGTTGTGGACAAAAGACATTGGAGGACATCATCTTGGGCTTTTGGAAACATCAATGGACATTTTTGCACCATTTTCCGACATTTTATAGACCAAAAATCTAATCGATTAATCTATAAAAAATCGGCAGATTATTTGACAATGAATATAATCATTAATTGCAGCCCTAGATGATGTATCATGGTCATTTTATGATTTACCAGTAGAAAATTACATGTGTTATTTTGCTCACTCTTAACGTGATGGCCTGCTGTAAGATGCAAACAAAAAATACATTGCTCTTCAAAATTGACACATTTACTCTGCAAAAGAAGAACTACTTCTAAAATACTGCTGGGAGTTTTTTTCCCAATCGTACCTGTTTCTCTTTGTTCATAATGATCGTGATGACTCTTAAGATGGTCCATTAAATTTGTAGTGTTGAGGGAATGGGATTTGGCTTCTCCTTCCATGATCAATGCTGAGCAATCATTGTGAATGACTATTTATGTTTTGGACACTTCAAAAAAAACCTCCACACCACAGACATACTTGCAATGTCCGTGCATAATTAAAGGGTCATCTCATCAGCCTGTCATACCAGCAGAAATGTTCACTTCAGGCCGACACATATTTCATTTTAAAGCCTCGATCGGCCAAAACCAGTGATGTGCTGATATTATCTTGCACCTCTAGTTGTAATCTGTGCGATAAATATACATCAGCCACCAGCCAATTCTTGTAAAAAATCTTTGGTGAAAGTTTTGGTGGTCAGATACAATCTTTCCCACCAGTAAGGTAATCTGCTTTGAAAATGACTCACAATATTTTAACTCAGCTGGTATATTTGAGACACCGTCAGCCACACTGACAGGTACATTAAATAAACTGCCTCCTGTTGTAGATGTGCCACAGCGTGCTGTTCTCAAGAGACAAGGACACAATAAATAAATAAATATAAATAACGTTGTGCTATTTTCTTCATAGCCCTCAAGACCAGTTGAGTTTCCTTCAATTTCTTATGTATTACAACCGTTTTACATTTGCTGACAAGATATTTTCAGATTTTTTTCAGCTATAATGACACCGTTTTAAGCTCATGAATTGATGTCCTTGCCTCCTTATTTCCTGTTGTTCAGGCTGTACAAGGAGCGTCTGAGCCAGGTCGACATCAAGCTGCAGGAGGTCATGGCCGGCTGTGCCCAGGAGTACCTGGAACCTTTAGCCAACCTGCAGGAGAACATGCAGATTAGAACCAAAGTCGCTGGTAGGTCAAAGTAATATTACAGGTGCTGCTGTAATATACTTAAGTATTTCTGACTAAATGTGACTGACTTTGACTTCACTTGTCAGCCACTTATGACAGAGTTAGGATGATTTGTTGTACTGCATGTATTAAATAAACTTCACTTACGGCAACAACAAGGTACTCTTTCTTTCAGGCACCATATGATTGCATTTCACCCCTACATTTGAAAAAAAAAAAAAAACCTAGCAGGTGTCTAAAGATGTGGAACTAATATACTGTGGAACAAAACTTAATGTGCTTTGTTGCACTTTAAAGGCCACTGCCTCAGATTGATGTAATGTTCAAATGGTTGTCGTCGCAGGGATCTACAGAGAGCTGTGCTTGGAGTCAGTGAAGAACAAGTATGAGTGTGAGATCCAGGCTGCCTGCCAACACTGGGAGGTGAGAGGTCAACAAATGATTCAGTGCCCATGTGAGGGCAGGTTTTCATTTTCCACATCAAACCACAGTTTGTCCAAATACATACCGGCTGTTACAATATAGGAAAGCAACACTAATTTTAGGATGCTCGGTCTCACTATCTAAACAGACTGAATGTAACAGCACTCTGGTCCTTCTGGTGATGATTTAATGACAGTTTTCCAACCACTGTGTCTTGCCTTCTTGTTTCTGTCTCCCAGAGTGAGAAGTTGCTGCTGTTTGACACTGTGCAGAGTGAACTGGAGGAGAAAATAAGAAGACTGGAGGAAGACAGACACAGTATTGACATTACCTCAGGTACAAACTAGGGCTGTGGCCAACAACTGTGTAAAATAATATTGCTTTGATCAATTTATTCATAATTTATTCAGTAAAATCCATTAGAGGTTGGGCCTCCATCCCCAAAACCCACAGTATCCAGTTCATGTATTTATGAAACGGAGAAAAGTATTCCTCACATTAACTTTTTGTGAAGCAGTAATTAGTAAATGTTTTGTATTTTCATCGAACATTAAGTGAAATGATTAATCTCACAACTGACAAATCTGTTAACCTTTTCAACTCCATTGGATTGTCCTCGCCAGCATTACTTTCTTTCAGAGGCCGTAGTGGGCTCAGATTGAAAGCTAGAGCGAAGAGTCTGGTGTCATATGAAACTAGATGACCTAAAGGACCTGAGAACACGGTACCAACCATGTCATGCTAGCTTATCAGGAAGGGGACAAAATAATGCTCCAGAATTAGGCGAAATTTTGGCAAGGGGAAAAATGGCATGGCCATTTTCAAAGGGGTCCCTCAGCCTCTTGCCTCAAGATATTGGAATGAAAATGGTTCTGCAGTTACAAAGTCTCCCCTACAGACATTCCCGCTTTGTGCTAAAACATGTTTTTGCATGCAGTATAAATGTGTTATTTTGTAAGGTAATATTTTGTAATTCAGAATACACTGAGATCCATACATAGTATTGGAATTGCATACACTTGGTCTGACTGGAAAGCAGATTCAGTGAGCCCAGCTGCATTCACGCGTGATGATCAGTGTTGGGCAAGTTACTAATATTAACTAATTAGTTACATGTACTGGTTACTTCTCTAAATGAGTAACGTTATATCTTATACTGCATATTAAAGTAATTAATTGCTCGGGAAAGTAAGTTCTGTGTTACTTTTAAATCTCTGCTAATATTATTTTAGTGACAACTGTGGCCTTTTTTTTTTATCACTGATAGTAGTTATTAATACTCCTGACCACCAGGGGGCAGCAACGATTAGTGTTTCTCGTAGGAACTTCTTTCATGTAAGCTACACTTGTACCATAGACATATAGTATATGCGTAGATGAGGCTTTGGCCTTTGGATTGTGCGTCGATGTCACCGCCATTTTTGTTAGGTCAAGACTGACCTTTTGACAGATAATGTAAATGGGAGAGCGGGGGTTTTTTATGGATAAAAAGCACTATAACTTTTATTTCTCAGCTGATGTCAATGGGTGGTGTTATACTGACTGGTTCTTGATCTACGTGTAAGAAGTTTTTTTTTCTTTTTTCTAACTTGGGGGAAGATAACACATTTATTACAGATTTATAACTAGAAGAACACAAAGTGCTGAGCTGCACTTGAAATGAAGGTTCCAAGCTTTCAGATGACATATATCACTTTTATGCGGCGCATATTTTTTTATCTACCTCCCGCTCTCTAAAAAATACAAAAATTGCTGGAGTGGAAGAGGTTAATTAAATGTTCAGTTGAAAATAAAGGGTACAATTTATGAATAATCAGTGGATTGTGATTTTGATCAAGATTATATTTACCAACCAAGATATAAAGTTTGCACTTATAATCTATAAACCAGATGTGTGAACTATGAAACAAATAGCCTTGAGAAGGAGGCGCCTCTGTTCTGTCTAATCTGTCCTCTTTGTTTCCAGAGTTGTGGAATGATGGATTGCACTCACGGAAAAACAAGAAGAAAGACCCGTTCTGCCCTGTCAAAAAGAAGAAGCCTGTTGTTGTTTCTGATATCCTTTTCCCTTCGCCCTGTCCTTGTCACGTTCCCCACATCATTCATCGGCACCACATTTCACTGCGGCGCCTCACTGACATGCTGTTAAGACAGATGTTTCCCGCCACGTCACTGTGTGTTTTTCCCTTAACCGCTCTATTACGGCCTTATATTGTTTACATGCTGCAAGATCTGGATATTCTTGAAGACTGGACTGCGATAAGAAAGGTATTTTGGAAACGGACAGAGCAGTCACTTGGCGAAATGTATCTGTTTTGTGATTTGACCTTTTCAGTCTCTTTCCTCTCCCCCCCCCTCACACAGGCGATGGCATCGCTGGGGCCACACAGGGTGAAGGTGGACGGTAAGAGTCTCTCCTCGTCCTCGGTTACAGTCAATAGCTGGCTGAGTGCAGCGATCGACCCGCAGTCACACAGAGGGGTTGATTCAATACTTTGAGCTAAAAGTACTCGAGTTCAGAGTTGAAAAGGAGACAAATGTTGCCTCCTCATCTGTCTTTGTCCTGCTCCCTGTCCTCCCTTTTCATATTTTGTGCTGTTTTTCTTTTTAACTTCGGCTACCCATGTCTTCCTCACCCCGCTTTTTTATTATTCTGATTCTCTCCCTCCAGTTCCTGCAGTCAAGCCTGACAGACATCACCATGTGGCGCGCTCCGAGGACGGTCGACTTTTCTATGACAACCAGTGGTACTGCAGGGGACAGGCCATCTGCATCAACAGGAAGGACGAGTACCCGACTAGGTGTGTGTGTGTGTGTGTGTGTGTGTGTGTGTGTGTGTGTGTGTGTGTGTGTGTGTGTGGGAGCAGAGTTAAAAAGCTCTTTGTAATCATGAGTGTGTGAGTTATAACACTAAATGATGTGTGTACTCATCTGCAAATGTTTGTGACTCATTGTGTGATTGTGTGTGTGTGTGGCTGAGACGCTGCGGTCACATGGTGCATTTGTTTGCAATGGAAATGATCACGGAGGGATTTAAACAAAGAGAGACAATGTGAGTATTAGGCTGAATGATTGTGATTCCACATTCTGCTCTTTGTGCGTTCTGCCCTGCGTGCTGTCGGGACAGGATGCTCAGTGAATAGAGGGGACGCATTGATGTCAGTGTGTTTTTTTTTTGTTTTTTTTACATCGCAGCACCACCTTCCCTCAGTGGTAACACAAACACAACCAGCAGCTGCTGTCAATGAGCCTGTGGGCATTAAAATGTAGCCAGAAATGTAGTTTTCTTCACCAGACCTCAACCTAATGGACCACTTTTGGGAGATACACTATCATCATTACACAACGGAACATGTTTATTTATGCAGTTTATTCCTCCATTAGAGTCCCAGTGTGTGTGGGTGCTTGTGCGTGTGTGAGAATATGTAGCTCCACACCAGGAAAGATGCTGGGGCCGAATGCTTGAGTTGCATCTGTGTTGTTGTCCCAACTCCAATTGACATACTAAAAAAAGTGGGTTTTTAATAAGATCAACTGTTTGTTCAGAGCAGATGAATCCACAACATTTTGGAGGCAAATATCGTACTTTTTACTCCACGAGCCTACATGTATTTGATAACTGTAGTTGGTAAATGTAGTGGAGATTCAGAGTAATCCAAAATATAAATCTGCTATTATGAACAATTATGATGTACTATCATAGATTAAGCTACCCAGCAGTATATAAAGTAGCCTAATTAACAGTCAGAAAAGTGTGGGCGGGACATTGAGTGAGAGTACAGATTGGACTACAGACAGAGAGAGGCAGCTGCATCTGAGCCAAAGTAACACGTTTTTCAATGAATTTATTTTATCAGCAGTTGGATTTAAAACGGGGGGAAAAAAATGTTCTGATATTGTAAATGTTGGATATTAGAGTAAATAATGAGCCAGGGCAATAATCGATCTACCACCAGTTTTTAGTATATAGTGGTGCAGACGAGACAGTGTGCAAACTAAATACGGTCCTTTTTTGAGTGTGCTGTTGATGGATGCTATTCTCCCGAAATGCTATGCACAGAGAAAATGGAGGAGCTATTCAGAGCTGTAAAAAATAAGTCAGTACTGTATAGCAGGGTGAGAAATGAACTCCATAGAATGTTAACATCCACTGGCTGATAAAAGCTCAAATACACCAGCCACTAAGTGGTTAGAAAACCATGATTTTGCGTCTGAAACCTTCCAGCCACTTTCATATTTTATGAGCATTTGGTTTGTGGCTGGTGTGGATTTCCCGCCCTGCTGTATAGAATCAGTATGTAGTGTGGATTTGGGACAGGCTGTGTGTGCACAAAGAGAATGCAGTCTTACTGTAAGATTTATAAAGCCATGAATACACATCCCCCCAGTTCTTATAAATCTCGATACAAACCTCATTTCTACACCCACAGTTATTGATGTAGACGTGACCTACATCCCTTTTGTCCATCACGATACTTCTGCCCGCTCCATCATTCGAAAGACCTGTCAGTGAAAAGAACAGCATATCGGTGCAATTTCATCAATTGTGTTTGTGTTTTCTAACAATACCAATGTCGCTGTCATTATGTCCAAAGCTTTTGCATAATTGTGGGTATCCATCTATTTCAGAAAGAATGAAAAGTACCTAAACACAGGGAAATGATTCCTGTTGATCACATAATAGATATAAACATAAAAGATATAAATAGGCATTTTACAGAGTGCTGTGTAGGCTGAAAATTTGTATTACAACAATCAGTGACTAATGGAATATATTGCTTAAAGGAATAATCTTTTATTAGATTCATCTCTCACTGTATTTTTTCATATCTCTCTCTCTCTCTCTACATTTTTAGTGTCGAGAGAATCCTGTTTATGAATGGTGTGAAGTCTGGCTTTAATACCAGTTCATATATATGAAATGGTTTATTCATGGTTTTCATTGTTTATACACGTCACCTCTTGGCCCCTGCTCATATTTGGCAACAGGATCATATTCACAAACGCTTGAAATTTGTGGGACACAGATATTTTCTTACTGTTTCAATTAGAGCTGCACAATTAATCACAATCGTAAGCGCAATAACCAAATCGCAGAACCAGAACTAAATAGCTTTTCTTTTTTTTTTTCTTTTCTTTTTTTTAAATTAAAAATGTGCATTATAATGAGTTACTGTAGTGCTGCAGAGATGACCTGGCTGAAAAATCTTTTCTAGATGAAAGACATGTTTGTTTGGTATGAACCTTAATATATATCACATCATGACAATTTTATAGTTTTTATTTTTCAGTGAAAATTGTAATGCAAAACTGATCATTTCCACTAATCCTAACACATATCACAGTTGCAGTTTCAATCAAAATAATCGCAATATGACTTTTTTACCAAATCGTGCAGCTCTAGTTTCAATCAAGCAGTCTTTCAGGTGGTATTTATTGAAAAACTTACTGAACACGCATACCTACTGTTTCTCTTTACCACTTAACCCAAGTTTTGCATGGAAATTTTCTCATGTAAATACATGATGGCGACTGTGATGACTCCTGAGTACAGTGATGTCTCTCTGTGTTGCTTGTGAGGCCTGGGAATGGATTGTTCGCTAACACTGTTGTGTGTTTCTGTCACGCAGCGCCATCATCACCACCGTCAACAACGATGAGGTGTGGTTCAAACGGCTGGACGGCACCAAGTCAAAGCTGTACATCTCCCAGCTGCAGAAAGGCAAATACACTATCAAGCACTCATAAAAAAAAACAACAACACACATATACAGGCAAAGACCATCATCTCTGCTGTGTTTCTGTTTGTCTCCTTTCTGTGTGGTATCTTTCTACATTCTTGCCATATGTACAGTCACACGCACACACACACACACACACACACACACACACACAACTCACATAGTCTGTGTATAAGTAACAAAAAAGAAACTGTTTTAAAAACAAATATCAACTGAACCTGTTACTCTAAGGAGACAAACTTCTCTGTAAATATGTATGTATGTTGATATTATTGACAAGGTCACAAAGTGTCATTTTCTCTGGAACGGAGATCAATGCAAAGTGCTGCTAAAAAAACAAAACAACAACAAAGGGCGAAGAGCCGGAGCAGTATCGAACTGTGAACCGCGGAGCTCAGTCGCGTGCCTTCCTGAGACAAGACGATGCCTACACTGATTAAAAAAACATAAAAAGAAGCCCTGAACTATTAAAATCAATGCAGTGAAGCCTTACTCTGTAATGAGGACTGAAGCGGGTCAATGAACGAGTGAGTGAGATCCAGGTGAGGATGGCGTCAGCAGTGTGTTTGATTTGCCTCTCTGGACGCACCGGGTTAGATATGAAATTTCCTGCTCTGTAGAGCCTAATAAATCTGTATTAGGATCCCCAGGGAGCCCAGTTTGAGGTGTTTGATTTAGTAAAAACAATTGCACAAGTGTCAATACGGAGACTGAGAATGATTAATCAATTTTGAGCAAATGGTTATATTGTGAACTTAATGAGATGAAACTATTCTTCGAGAACACCCCAGGGTTTTGTTGGAATCCACTTGGGGAACCACTGTACTAAACGATCTCTTGGTGTTTTATTGTGATTTTCACAGCACTATGTTTTAAAGGGATTGTTCGGATTATTTGAAGTAGGATTGTATGAGGTAGTTATTAATAGTGTATTACATACAGCAGATGCCGGCTGGCGGATGTCCAGTTTGGAGAAGCAGAGAGGAGTACCAGCAGGGAAGCTTAGCAATGAACTGCTGTGGACAGGGTCAGCAGATAAAGGTATTTCAGCTACAAGCCTGATATCGATACCTCCAAACCTCCAAACCAACCAAACGTCATTGGCAAAATCAGTCATTTTACCTCATAGCACTGGACAACACTGAAGTTGCTGGTCTACCGCTTTCTCATTCTGTTGGTTTGTTTTTGTGTGACTTAACGTGTTTTAATAGGTTAGTTTGGCTTCACTAAAGTCACACAATCGCGCAAACAAACCAGCCGATCACGGCAATGGTAGACCAGCAGCTCCTGTGTGCTGCAAGGTAAAATTACTGATTTCGCCTATGGAGTTTGGTTTGTTTGGAGAAAATGATATTTGGCTTATATAACAGCGGTGTTCCATCAGAGGAAGCTGTCTGATGGCAAAGTAAACTATTAAATATTGGAAAATATTTTAAATGTAACGTACACTATAACATTGGTTGCTTTTTTTTTTTAGGTGGACCTTAGGTGGCAGGCATAAAGAAAAGCATATAGAACTAGGCAGTCTTCTCGCAGATGGTCTGGTTAACCTATGTTGGTCATATAGGGACATCAGTAATAACTTTTCATATTGACAAGTACTTCTTACAACCCCACTTAAAATAATCCAAACTATCCTTTTAAGTTCAAACCGAGCCCCATGCACTAAGCAAAACATAAAGGTTTAAAGCTGTAATTGAAGCATACAGTAACAGAAGGTGCCCTGTATATAGTAACGACTGTATGTTTTGTCTTTATTTCACTGTGATTCTTCCTCCCGTCTCCTATCATGTTGCCATACGTCTGATAGTGCCTACAACTGAACATTGAAGGCAGGATCCAGTTGCCTCAGATCTGTAATTCTTAGTGCCATTTTTTCATGTTTTTGTCTTTATTCAGGCCGTTTTATGTGTGCTGCGAATATAATAGCTGAAAGGATTGGTTATCAAGTCCTGCAGTGTAACTGTTACACCTCTGAAAAATCAAAAGTATCTCCTGTTACCCGTCCTCTCTCCTTGTCTGCGTTCCTCCCTTTCAACTGTCACTTCTCTTTCCCTGTTCCCCTTTGTCTTCCTCCTTGCTGTCAGTAAAAATGTTCCTCAACATTGACGTGTTAACAGTACAATGAGAAAGCAAGGTTAAGAGTTGTTTTATTTTTATTTTTTTGTAATGTGTGAACAATCCGTCCAATCGAACCTTTTGTGTTTTTGTAAATGATGCTTGATTCGATGGAGGGGATCTTGCTTTGTGTTGTATTTACGGTGCTTTATATTTTCAACATTGCATTCATCTTTCAAAGTATTACCTGCCAATAGTATTGTAAAGAGAAGTGGTTGCAACATTATATCATAAACATAAACAAAGTGTCTGTGAAGCCTGATGTGGCATTCACTGAGAAGTACTTTTAATAGTTTGTTGCAAGTTTTGTTTTTTCCATTTCTACTTTGGTTTTTTTACCATTTTTATGAATTCTGGTTCCTTTTCCACATTAGAAGTAAAAAAGAAAACGTGAAATTGTGCCAATGCATGTACAGCTGATTAAAGATTCTGTTTGTATCTTTTGAGAGAGTCAAACCTGCACATAAACAACAATTCTTTATTTTTATATGCAATAGAGAGCAGAGAGTCTTTGGGCGGGTTCACACCGAAAGGTCCGGTTCCTGAAACAAAATAATGCCAGGATGATGCATAGTTTCAATTTTCCAGCTGCTCCAGTTTGTGTTTATGAAGGTAAAACTCAAAACAGTGTTTTTAAAAAAAGAAGAAGAAGAAGAAGACAGCTCATAATTTCAAGGCAAATGCCATCACTAGATTTGAGTTTTGAATCAAACTCTTAAGTTTTGAAATAAACTAAACAAGGTTTTGCTGGCTGGATAATTTACTTTTCTTCTTTAGATAAACTTGAATCTTTGAGTTTTAGAAGCCTCCAAAAGTTTAGATTTCAAAAACTGTTCACAGTGAACTGTGAACCTCATTTGTCATTATTTGGATTCGAATGGTGTTCACACCAGAAACAAACGCTCTAGATTTCACTTGACAGTGATCAGAAACCATCCCTTCAATGTGGACCAGAGAACAGTTGTTTGGTCAGTACCAGAGTTCGAGTCCAGCATTCACACCAACCCAAACGACCCGCTCCAAGGGGGCAAATGCTCCTGGAGTTCAGTTCAACCAGACTGAACAATGCTTGTGTGAACCCATCCTTAACCTTATTAATGGAATGGTGTTTTTACTGCACTAAAATTCTGTCCGCCTGCAATTCTACACAAAAAGAAAAGTGTCTGTGCATTTAGATGATTACAGTATCAACCTGCACTGCTCCACTTGGCTCAAGCTAATTTCCCTTTCTTGGACTAAAGAGCTTTAGATTAAAAAAATATATATATCAGAGCTTTTCACCGAACTTAAATATCCAAATGGATTTGGCCTAGCATGCACAAAAACGTCCAGATACAATCTTATATAATACTCCAGTGTAGAAAAGGAGAAAGTCCCTGACAGTGCTCAACCCAAAGTCACCCCCGAGGTTCGCTGAACCCTGGCTTCACTCCTCTGTGACAAAAAAAAAAGTGGCTTATTTGGGAGAAACATGCTGAGCTAGTCCTATTTGATAATGGCTCTTTGGTGTGCTGCGCTGTTCAACCTTTCAGTCACTTATTTCTGCCAGGGGGACACTCACTAGATTAACACTGCATACTGGTATTGATTCAGGATCTACGCTGATGTACCATTTTCTTGCCCCCCACCCTCGCCGTCCATCCGACGGGCTTTGGCCTCTGTAGATACCTCATGCACAATCACAGCAACCTTTTATTGATCTATTGGGAATATTGATCAGATCAGATGCAGCAGCGTAGCCAGAAATTCAGATAAATCAATTGAAAGGCTAACTGGTTAAATTTCACATTTAGACACTGGTGTTTGAAATTAGCGTCCTTTGCCTCAACTTATCACATTGTCACACTGCACTCTTTGAAATAAATGTACTAATTAGAACCATAAAGAGTTCTTCAGCTTGTCCCCAAGGAGTACCACTTTTGGTTCCTGGTATAACTTTTTATAAAGGTTCCACTTGGACTCCTTTCAGAGAGTTATACCTAGAATCCAACATAATGGGTTATACCTAGAAATAGCAGTGAAAGGTTTCAGCCGTTGGCCCTTATAAGAGGTCCTAAAGGAGAACCCTTTTATGGTGTAATGGTGCTACTGAGAAACCTTTATGGGGGTTCTATCCAGAATCTGTCCACCTTCTTGAGACTTACTAAGAACCCTTCTCTATAGCGAGGGTTTTATCTAGGACCTACCCAAGGGGCTCTGTTGAGAAGTATTTTTTATTCCAAAGTTGTTGTTTTTTATCCAGAACCTACCCATGGGGTACTATTTAGAACCATTTTATATTTGAAGGGTTTTATCTAGAACCAACCCAGGGCATTCTACAGAGAACCCTTTCATGGTACAGTACAATGAATCCTTGATGAAAGAGCTCTTCAAGAATTTCAACGATTCTCAAGGCCCCACATTTGAAACCAGCAAACAGGCCTTCCTTGCACTTCCTCGTTGCACCACCATTTTCCTGGCCAGAAGGTGTCAGTGGTGCTCCACAGTGGAGAGGAGGCAGCCTCTGCACTCGTTGGGAGGAGGGAGGTGGTCTGTGAATCTGGGGCACCCTGCTGCTGAAGCCCTCCAGCTGATGAGAGAGAGAGGGAGAGAGGGATGAAGGCACAGTTTGATCACAGCTCACTGGCCACGTCTGCTACCGCAACAGAGAGAGGGAGCGAGGGAGAGAGAGAGGGAGAGAAAGAGGAAAATCCCCATCACCGCGTCAAAGGCAGCAGCAAGCAAGCAAGCAAGCAACAGGGATGTCTGTGTCTCAACACGGCACGCAGCAGCTTTTGAATCTGCTTCACACACTCTTGTGTATGTATGGATATGGTCAGAAATATACATCACATGCTATACCCCTCCCAACATGCGCAACAGCAAAGGAAAGGATTTCCTTCTGTGGTTTCTGTCTAATGATGATGATGATTGAATCGGGATACTTGTCCCCGAGTTTCTGGCCATCTTCAGCCCCATCTATACTTAATGAGTAACCAGAACTGGAGGGTCATTGGGACGTGTTTACTGCAACACTGGGGCTAATTAGACCGTGAAAGTGTCACACTGTGCTAAATTCTTTATATCCCTTCCCCTCTGTGTGATGTATGTGCGTGTATGTGTGCATCCCTATGCGTTATCAAGAGAGTGAGACTGTATGTGAATCTCTTTTGTGCATGCATGCATGTTGCTGTGTGCCAGGCCTGTGCGTGGGCGTGTACCTTTGATGCTGATTGTATAAGAGAATGTTAAATGCATACATCCGTAAGTTCACATCAAAGGGATGAGGCAAGCTGCTCATCATCGGGATAGGCGAGGAAATAGACGAGAGCGAGGTGGATTCAAGTGGACAGTGCTGCAGCCTGCAACCTGTGATCTAAATGAGCCTGGTATCACCTCTTTAGGTGTGTCAGTGTGGCGGTGGCCTAGAATTCACCATTAGCCCTCTACGGCTAATGGCTGTTTCTCCATCCTGTACGACATCTTCTTGCGTTAAGTTGCTGCTTCTTAGGCTTAATTTGCCTTTCACATTTGCGGAAGTAAGTTTACATGTAGCATATTGTATAAGTAACATTTTATATATAGGTCACAGCCCAGACACCAAACGTTTATCCTGGGCATGCTCTACATTTACATAATCTATTTCATCTGATTTGGCTGACTGAAAATGGTTTCAGAGTGGTTTCAAAGCAGTGGGAACACAACAATACCTAATAAAATTCCTTAACATTAAGTTTTAGTTATTTGTTTCACTCATATGCACGTCACCCTTCACCAGTTCTTCCATTAGTCAAGAAAAGATAATAAATTATTCACTGTTAGACAACTCAAGTATAAATAAGGACACTTTTCTCCCACAAGGTGACAAATGTCCTGTAAAGAAAATGTCAAATTCAAGCTGAATAAAACAATGCAGTCACTTAATAATACATCCTATAGGACGACATTTATAATGTTCTGGGAAATGGGTGCATTAGTCAACTTGAGATGGTGCTAATGATTGAGAGTTGGCAGAAGAAAGAAGTCTAAATCCTTCTGTAGGTTAGCAAAAGGTCCTTCTCACCAGGCTTCAGTAGTCGCCAAACACTTGACATGCTGGTACAACTTATGCAAAGAAAGAGATTCAGTATCTACCTTATGCTACTCCTGACTTCTGCCGGCATCGTGTCGACTGCCAGGCCCTCTTTTCAGTGAGGTGCAAGCAGTGGTTTGACTATTTCCAGTGTCTTCACATGATTGAGCTCCATATTTGGTAAGAACATGGAGCCGTGTGTAGCAGTTGTTCTCAGGGCTTCTCTGCTGCTGTGCAAGAAACACCATTCCTGATACTATTTACATTGCTTCCCCAGCAGGTTTATAAGTACCTGGCAATCATGGCCTCCATCTCCAGCTTCCAAGGCTTTACACAAGTCGACAGGAAGACTGGCATGCTGTGCCATGGCATCCTTCATCGCAATGGTGCATTGCCACAGATGCCTGTGTCTTGGCATCTGCGACATACCTTTGACCTCTCATATGAGTCTTGGGGCCCCATTGATCGAAATGTTTTCAGATTTGTACTCGAAATTAGACTGAAGAGCATTTATTGTGGTGTGTTAAAAAGATACTGAACATAAAAAAACCTTGCATATGCAGGTTCTGAGAAGAAAATGAGTAACTTAAGCACCTGTGACCTATAAATCTCAAGTTAACTTAAAATTTATGCCACCTGCTTTACCAGCAGTGATTTCCTTATATAATGCTAACATGATATACGTTTTTCTCAGGAATAGCCATGAACCAAAAAAAGCAAAAATTCTAGAAGACAAGCTCACGGCAGTTGTACAAGAGATTGAAGCCAGACAACACATATTCACTGGACTTAATCGTGGGTTGACAAACAAAACTAAACATATCGTTTGGGAGTGTGTCGCCATTAATGCCTCTCACCTTTACTTTACATTGTTCATAAAGCTAATGTGTATATGCATCCCAAATCGAGATACCCCTACATAACCAGCAGGAAACTGACATATGTCCAGTTTAGACTGATCTAGGTCAAAGTAAGGTTTTTATAAATAACTACTTAAACATGTTTTTCAATGTAACTTAGGGTAAAAAATTATCAGAATTTGTAAATGGGATTCCTGGTGTGAGAAGACTACTTTTTGCGAGGAGATAAAACAGTGGTAACAATGTCATCATTCTGATCAAGTTCACAATTACTCTTAATTTGGCAAGTTTTGGTGTGTCTGAAACAAGACGTGAGGTCTCCGTTTGAGCAACAGAGCCCATTCAGAATCTTATATCCTGCACAGCTGTTTAGATGACTGGTTGAAATGACAGTTGTAGTTACTGTCACATCCCAAACTACTACTGGAGTATCTCAGGTCTGACAGGGCGTGATCCCCCTTTAGCGGCGAGATGGCGAGGTCTTGGTGACCCCAAGACCCCAAGAACCGAGAAGATGGCTATTGTGAAGTCAGTTCAAAGAATGAAGCATGGCAGAGAAGTGACAGCCTTGGACTGTCATGCCTCAAAGCAGGGCACTTACTCCCTGCCTGCTCAGGATCATCCACCCAGAGGAATAGATGTGTTTTCTCCTGGGAACTGGCAAAAAGGCTGCTTAACATTTTGCATAGCTGTCAGAGAGTCAGACAGGAGGAACTACCTGTCAACCTCTTGGACTGAGCAACAGTCTTATGTTATGCTAAGGTATCAATGCTAATGCTAGCGAAAATCCCCAGTACTGGGGATTGTTGTCACAGGCGAACGGCATGACTGGCACAGCCCTCGACTTCAGAGCAGCCTCTGAAGGCTTGGATCCTGAGATGGACAGGGGTGCATCTAGGATTGACTCCAAAAATCCCAGTATGCAGTCTGCTATTTCTGTTTACAAGGCAAATGTCTGGGCTTTCAGAAGCAGTGTAAGGAGAGTGAGTGGACCCCAAGAGCTACCCAATCTGTTCTGTTCTCTCCTCCCTGTCTGTCACATTCTACTATTAAGGTGTATGCATCAGTGATCTCTTCTTGTCATGTGGGGTTTGGAGAGAGTTTATTTTTAACCACCCTCTACTGAGTTTGACCGAGGCAGCTACATCCTGTGGTACACTCCTCTGCCCCTCAGTAGAAATTGCCAGTTTATACCCATTGGACGGAGGCCTCTAAAGCTGTTAGACGTCAAGACAGCATTTCTGTGTGCTCTGACAACAGTTAAAAAGGTGAATAAGTTGTGCTGCCTTTCCTGCCACCTGAACTGCATGCTTAGTCAAGGGAACTTGAGAGGTGCTACCTTCAGACAGAACCTTTCCTTTTAATCAGCGAATATTAAAAGTTTGTTTAGATATAGGATGGTTCAGTGTCAGTGCTTTTTATTGTCAATCCTACAGCAGACTGAGAAATTAAAAACTGTATTGCATGTTCTATGCCCTGTGTGAGCTTTGGCATGATATGCACTTTGCAGCACTTTATCTGCTCTGCGGACAGTGCTGTCGGCAAAACCCCTAAGGCTCGCCCATTGGCTGTGCAAGAGTATCTTGGAAGAACCTTCTTGGCTGTCTGTGTATACCCAACATGGACCGCAACAGCAGCTTTGCTCAGTGGAACATCTGTCAAGGACATCTGTATGTTAACATCCAGGCTGAGGCCCTGCATTTTAATCAGGTTTTACCTGCTGGATCTTGGTACTGGCTTAAATGACCATGTGAGTTGCTGTCAGCCAGCCTCTCCCTCTGTCCTTTCTGCACAGAGGAGTCTGAGACCAGACTTACTCAGGTGAGATTTACCATTTAACTTTGCTAAATTACTGCTCAGTGAACAGTTGGTGCCGCCTTATCACTTGGAGTAGGATACTGCTCCCTCTCGCACTTTCCACAACTAGCTTGTTTGGCGTCTGTCGAGTTCTACTTGCCTACATGCAAATTTTAAATGCGGAGATCCACGATGACAAGGAGCCAAGCTGTTAGAGCCCTGTTTGAGGGACTTGATGTTTATCCATCATGAGTATTCCTTCCAATAAACTAATGAGTAGTCAAAATGTGTGATGAAAAGAAGAAATAACAAATTTCAAAATGCTTGAGAGAGTGCAACCTCTTGGACAGCGGATATTGATGACATTTGAACACTCTGCTGTGGTACTCGTACTTAAACTTAAACTCTGACCTTTGCCTGTTGCCTTAAAATTAAAAAATCGTCACCTCTATAACCCTTTAGAGTTTGTTTCTATCTTCTAATAGAGCTGTGATGGCTAATTTTGGGAGTTAAAAATCTTTTTGACTTGATAGCTTGACATTGAGGAGCTCCAACAGGCTGCCCAGCCTGCATGTGTCAGGTTTATTTAGCCGACCAGAAGAGGTGGCAGTATCACCTTCCACCTCCACACCCACTGTCCTCAGACACCATACAGTATCTCCTCATTATGTCAGGTCTGATATGCAAAGTAGCACTGGCAACCACTGTAGCATGGCAGAGGCAGGCAGGGGCAGTGTTTTTGTGTGTGTGTGGAAGAGAGGATGTGTGTTGATGTCCTTCTCTGTCGGCATTTGTGTGTCTGGATGGGCTCCCCAGCCAGTGGCAGCACTGTAGCTAGGATTTTACATAGAGGGGGTATCGAGTTCAACATCATCTCCCCAAACAGATAAACACACACAACTTATCCGCCTCTTGCAGGCTCAGCCTCAAGTGCTCAGTGCAGGCTCAATATGGAAATGTAGTCAAATGGCCAACTGGCATCAGCGACAGGATAAGAGACCACAGAGACTTGGTAGTCAGGGCGATTCTCCTGCATCAAAATTTAGATACATGCTTCTTTTGGGGATGCTGGTTGTGTTTGATGTATAAAAAGGCATGCACATATATGTGTGTGCAGGCACATATATACATGTTTCACTTGAATGTGTGCTGGCCTTGTTTACTGCATGTGTGTACGTGCATATCAGGCCGTGTATGTTTGTGCTGGACGCAGAATCAGTGGAGTGAAAAACAGAAAGCTCACCCAGCCATTTGGCTGCAGTCCTAATTGGCTGTGCGCTGTTGACAGGATGCTGACAGAGCACATCGCGCAGACAGGTACTCTGTTTCTCTCCGTTTCATCTTCAGGGTTTGTGAAAATATTTCCTCTGAGGAATTCCCTGCTCTACTCATTTTCTAGCATGAAAAAAAAAACTTAAGTGGCGCCCTTTGACAAGTTACAAAGCTTGTTGTTTTTCTAGTGTTTGGATATAGAAAAAGGGAATGGGGGAGGCTGGAGATAGGCCAGCCTTAATGAGACCATTCTCTTCTTCTTATCGGGCCTGAGTGGTTTTGTGTGACCTGCTTGGCTTCTGACTTTGTGTGTGTGTGTTTCTGTGGGCAAACATATTAACATAGATGCACTCACAGTTACGCATTTCATATACATAAATTAGCATTCATACTGGGGTTCATTTGATGTCCTTTTTATGTATAATGTAAGCATGTTAAGGTATGTGCACCCATGTAGACACCCCTGCAAAGTTCTAATTAGCTTTTCACTTAAAACAGTTCAGACAAATATCCTGGTTGCAGATAATCAAGAGTACCACGAATACGCATGCACACACTCACACAGGGCTTTTGATTGAAGGCAAAGACCACTGGGATGTGAATAAAAGAGGGGGAGGGGATGTCAGCAACATCTGAAATCAACCATGTCTAAAGACGGGAAAGGTTTGCCGCCTCAGGGTGCTTTTACCCAACACTTTACTTTGATGGGTCACAATGATATCACTTAATGCACTCCTTACTCTAGCTCTGCTTGTCATTCATAAATACATTTACTGAATATGAGATCCCTTCAGGTGTCTTTTTACATTGTGTACACTTTATTTGAAGTTACATCATACACTGTATGCCTTAAAGGGGTGTAGATGTGCTGTACACAGTCAGTCATGTTTGCATAGTATAACAGAGAATCATCATGTACATAAGTCTAGACTTGAGGATAAAGGCGATATTGTGCTTTTACTATCAGGGATTCTGTGTTGTGACACTGCATAAGTATGATCAAAGAATTTTATGCAAATTCTTCTGCAATGGTTAACGCGGACATTATTTGACCTACCCAGTTTCTGGTATCTAGGCAAACTCACCAGGGCTTCCCCATTTTGCTGCTACTGTTTGCCCTTTCCATCAAACCACTGGGTGAGAAAATAAGACTGTATCCATCAGTGAGCCCCATACGTTTTGTAAAACCCCCTGGGATATCATTCTATGCTGATGATGTCCTTTTTTACATAGGTAACGCAGGTTCTTCAATACCACATTTGCCTTCCACATTTGATTTGTTCAGCTCGTTATTAGGATGTAAGATTTACCAGACAAAATCAGCGCTGGTGCATTTAAACTCAAGTTTTAAACTCTCCTGCCCTCTTATATACCAGTAGTTAAGAGTTTCAGGTATCTCAGCCTTGATATCTTTCCATATTCCATTGCGGCGCATAATTTTCAAGGTATATATACAATCATATTGAACGCTGGTCAAATCTCCAAAATTCACTCCAAGCCTGTATATCGATAATTAAAATGGATGAACTCCCTTGTGCTTACTTTAATTCTAACATGATCCCTCTTGCTCCTCCTATTGTTTACTGGGAAACACTTAATATGTTAATCTCCAAAAATTATACAGAAAGGGATGAAGTCTTGTTTAATATTTTTCCAGTAAGACGAGACACAGAGAGGGGTTGATCCTGCCAGATTTTAAGATGTACTTCTGTTCTTCCTTTCAATAAAATAAATATGAATCTGTATTGGGCTTCTGGGGTGTGGAACAGCTAGTCTGAGGAAGATAGGTTGGGTAAATCAATGTATTATTTTTTATTCTGCCAAGGTTTCTCTTGTTCTTATAATTAGTTATTTAGTATGTTACTGAGTTACTTGAAGCAATAGCTGGTCGTTTTGGAAAATGTGCCTATTTTCTTGCTGAAGATTGGTACCACTGTCAAATCTGTTCATTAAATATAAAGTTAGTCAGCAGCTGGTTATCTTAGCTTAGCACAATGACTTGAAATTGAGTGAAACACCTAGTATGGCTCTGTCCAAAGTAATACAATAAATAATCCATCAACCTCTAAAGCCCCTTGATCAGCACTTTATATCTCATTTACATCCACACTGGTTGCCTGGCAGCTACCAGTCCAGGCCCAGAAAAAGTCCAGCATTTATGCTGCATTCACAAGATGTCAGCTGGGAAGAACAGGTAAAACTCCCATTATTCCAACTTGAAAATGATCTCACGTTATGTTAAGATTGTTACCGCCCCATTGCTTGGTTTAAACAGCCTAAATTAGTTAATTTTGCTGTTACCTATTTGCAGCGGTTTGCACTGTGATCGTGCCCCAGTCGATATGATGTGAACATGGCAGTAGACCCCATAACACAGAAAATGTTTTTACACTTAGGTTTTTGTATGGATTAAACTAGAATGTATTCATTAGTAAGTGTAAATGCTAATTTGCAAATATTAGCATGCTAACACTCTAAGATCATAATAATAGTAAACATTATACCTGCTAAATCAGCATGGTAGCAGTGTCATTGTGAACATGTTAACGTGCTGATTTTAGCATTTAGTTCCAAGCACCCCTGTTCCTCACAGAGCTGGCAGCATGTAGACTCTTAGTGTTGTTGATCATCTATTCACTGCATAAATGGATTCATTAAAAGAATGAATGAATCATTAAAATAATTGTTCGTCGAAGCCCTAAAATAGTTCATTCTGACTGTAATCGGCAGTGTATGTTGTGACACCAGACACTTTGTTAATAGCTTACTTCTTTCAAGGAATCTTCCAGAAAAAGGAGACTGAAGTTTGAGGCTCATGGGAGGCTCAGCGTTGAGAGGAGATGAAGTGCCCTTAATTCCCTGAAACTGGAGGGAGAGTTTAAAAGGTGAACCTGCTGTGGGGCTGAGTGCAGGCAAGGTAGGAGGCAGACAGGAAGCTTAGACCCATCAGGGGACGACCCCACATTTTAAGGTAGTCTCTATCTTCTTTCTCAGTGCTGCTGCTCCGTCCTCTCAACTGTCTCTTTAATGTTACATCACTTTCTCCATGCGGTAGGTTTTCTCTCTCTTTGACTCTCTTTCACTCCTGAATCCTGGTCCCTCTGTACCTGTTACATTTATAGATGAAGCCTTGAGTTGGGCTTTAAATTTCTTACCTGTGTTGTACATGTTGCACATTAACCTTCCTGGAATTGCCTTTCCCTTACTAACTCTTTTATGACTTGTAAAACCACAGTAATAATAAACAGCAGCTCATAGATTCAGCTTTTATTGACTGTTTCTCTTACTCTTTACATTTAACAGATAATCCACTGACTGAAGATGGCTTAAAGAGGAAATGACTTGAGAGAATTCCACCTCACTGAATCAGCCGAGTTCAGTGCACTGAGAGTTCACCTCATGTCGCTATAGATAGGTTTAGCATTTTGAAATATTCAAGTGATGTTCCAATTTTAATAAAGCTCTACTGCCAGAACTGTTAATATCAACTGAGCAAATACCATATGACGTCAGTGATCCCTGCATTTTTTTACATTGGAAATGAAACATTTTTGGTTTTCAGTGAGACCTAAAGTAATCAGCAATGTCGCATTGTGATATAACATGATGATATAACTGTAATGCCATCAAAGAAAGTATAAATAGATTAAAATGAATAGATATAAATTGGCCAAATATAATATTAACCTGTTTTATATCTAAACAGTCATCGGAAGTACACTTTTATTTACATTCATATCCAGTTAACATGTTGAATCAGTCCTCTGAGCCATGCGATCACAAATACCTTTTAAGTAAACCCGTAAGTGTAAAGCAAACCCACACAGCTTGACTTCCAAACCTGACTTCCAATACTTGTGTCTGTGCCGGCCACATTTCACTCATAATGCATTGTCCGTAATGCCATAAAAGAAAATATACATTAATATGTATATATATATATATATATATATATATATATATATATATACATATACTATATATATATATATATATATG
>JAJHUR010091300.1:0-30385 GCA_027495735.1 Lutjanus campechanus
TGCACGGTGTGTAATAATCTCACCCTTCTTTCTCTTCTCTCTTTCACAATCTGTTTGGCACCATTTTCTCACCTCTCTCCCTCAATCGTCACTCTTGTTTGTTGTTTTCTGCAATGCCCACACGGTGGCGCATCACACCATTTTTTTGTTTTGTTTTGTTTGGACTCTCCACCACCGCTCCTCTGCGCTCTCCTCTCCTTTTCTTTTGCTTTCCTTCCCCGTCTCTCTCTCTCAGTGTGATGGCCTATCAGGATGGCTTTTACGGTGCAGCTGATCTCTATGTAAGTATACGTCTCTCTCCTCCACTGCCTCACTCCTCACCTACGTTTCCCCCTCTTGTCTGTGGGTTTTCAAGTGTGAAACAACAAAGACCAAACCCATAGAGATGTGTACTTCTGGGTGTTTTGATTCATCACATCTAGACATTTTATGTTCTCCTGACTTCATCTTAGGTTATATTATTTGCTTTATAAAAAGACAGTTCACCCATAATCAAAAATACATATTTTTCCTCTGACCTGTAGTGCTCTTTATCCATCTAGATAGTTTTGGTGTGAGTTGCACAATTTTGGAGATATTTGCTAGAGATGCACTCAGCTTGTGGTGCTCAACACACCAAAAATATTTAGACAAACTCAACAGCAGCATCTCTCTCTAGGAATCATGACTTGGTTAGTCAAGATAATCCACAGACCTTGTTGTGAGCCGCTTTATGTAGAGACTGTTTTCCTTCAACTGTATCACCGTGCAGAAGGACGTGTGCATCTACTCATGGATAAGAGGATGTTCTTATGGAAGTGCAGGATGTAAACATTAATGACGTTTTGTGCACTGGCCTCTGGCCACTCACGCCTCTATTACTTGCCATTTAGACTACTGTAATTCTCTTTTTTTCCAGAGTAAGTTGATTTTAAAAGAGTGTTACGACCAGAATCTTAACCAAAACAAAGAAAATGGATCACATTACCCCACTGCTTAATACACTGCACTGGTTACCTGTATCTCTGAGAATTGATTTTTAAGTTTTTTTTACTTGTTAATGAAGCTTTGATGACCTCACTCCTCCACTGCTTTCTTTTAAATGTTCCTTGTCCTTGTCTCATAATCGTACAGGAGTGAGTGCCTTCTCTTTTTATTCGTTACGACTCCGAACCTTCGAATGTTAGGGTGGCAAACTCTCTCTGCATTTTTAAAAGGAAAAAGACCCATTTTTTAAATCTGGCTTTTAATTTTTAATTTGGATTAATGTTATGACCCTTTTCTGTCATGCTTCAGTCTTTGTTGTTTTGGGGTTGTTGTTTTTTTTAGTTTTTTTTTTTTACATTTTTTTGTCCTGTTTCTTTTATTTATTTTTATGTATCTTTTTTAAATGTTATTGCTTTATTTTTGTTATTTAAATTCTTGCAACACTTAGATTTTTTTTGTTTTTATGTGTTTGCCGTCTGTGTTGTTTTAGTTTTGGTATGTATAGCTCTTTGGGCTGCATTTGTGCATGAAAGGTGCTCTATAAATTAAGTTGAATTGAGTCCTCCTCAGCTGAGCTGTAACCTCTCGTTCATAAGTAGATGCAGGCTTCCTTCTGCACAGCGATATGGTTGGTGGGTCTAGTTTGTGAGAAAGAAAGTGGTTTCTACATGAAACTGCTCTCAACAAGGTCTGTGGATTATCTTTAGTGACCGGGTCATGATTTATAGAAAGAGACACTGCTATGGAGTTTGTGTAATGCATTTTTTTTGGTGTTTTGAGCACCACAAGCTGAGTGACATCTAGTTCCATTATACTGAAAAGAAGGCAGGAATCTCTACAGCTGATATCTACAAAACTCTGCAACTCACACAAAAGAAAATATAGATAGAGATGTAGCACTTGGTGTCAGAGGAAAAACTCATCACTTTTTCTAACGCATATAATGTACGGTCTCATTATGAAAAGTTCTATCAACAGTCCAAACAAATCAAAAAATAGCAATCAGCAGCCCAGCACACACACTTTGATCAAAGTGTTCATTCATGAGTAGACTCCTCTAGGGTTTGTCTCTGTGCATTTGTGAGTTAGTTTGTACCAATGTGATTATGAGTGTGTGTCTGTGTGTGCGTGTGTGTGTGTGACCAGGTTGACAATAGCTGTTTCTGTTCTCTCTGTAGACTAGTGTTTCAGGACATTAGTGGCAGATTGCCCCAGGTAGGGTTTACACACTCTGTGTGAGAGCCAGTGTGCATCCTCCTCGTCTCCAATGACTGCGTGCTGCTAGACATTATTGACCATCTGAGATTGAAATGCCTTCTCTGTCTTCTTCTACTAACTCACTGGATTCTGACATGGGTGGAGTTGCGGAAGGGGGAGAAAAGAATTAAGTTGAAATTTGAATTCATGAAGAATATAAAATATAAAAGTCCCATTTACAAAATATCTTCAGGAGAGATGGATGTACGTGTTAGGGCAGATTAAGTGAAGGTCAACACTAGAACAGTTTAAACACACCAAAATCTGCACGTGTGATAAAGTTTTCATGTCTATTCCATGACAATTTTCCTCTAATTTATTCTTCACCTCAGTGTGAAAACAAAGGCATATTGTCTTGTTTTGGCCTTATCCCTGGATCCCGTTTTGCAAACCCACACGCCGCAATCACAGAGCTGAGAACCAGAACTGACCCGGCGTTACCCACAATTATCTACAAGTCAAATCTGGACCTGTTAATATAAGTCCTGCGACATGGGCCGTTATTAAACATACATACACAGTCACTCACTTGTGTTCTCAGAAAAGTATCTGTCACTTGGAGCAGCAGCTGTGCTTCTGCAGCTGTCGATGTTATCCCTCAGTGACAATGTGCCTAGCTTCCGGCTATCAAAAGCTAATGCTTTTTGGCACTCTTTACAAGCCACTGAGCCTCAAAGTCTCTGATCACTCCAAATTTCTCCCAAACATCCGACTTGGCCGTCAAAATATATTGTCCACAATTTGATATTTCCACTGGTTGTTTTTGCCTTTATGTCATCCATTTTACTGCACTAGCCATCACCGAGCCTGCATCTCTGTCAGATCGGGGACTTGACATTATTTTGCCCAATGTGGGGTCAGAAGTTGTGGCATAGGCTTTCGCAATTAAAAAAATATCCTGGCAACTGATTAGGCCTGATATTATTAGCAAATATAAATGTTAAAAATACTGTGCAATCATTTTCATTTCTGATTTCTACCTACTGACTTCCCGCAATTAGGCCGTTTTTACCCATGCCCACACCTGTGAATTTATATAAATTTATTTTGTACCTGTTATAAAACATGTAAAGGGAATTAAAACTAGAATAGTTCAGGTAAAATAAATAAAATAAAATAAACATTTTTCAAACTCTTACATGTCATCATTTGTTTTACTCTTATTAGTGCCTACCTTCAAACTTTCTGTTGTAAACAAACTTTGCATATCATGCTCATCAGTGAAAATTATGTCAGCAAGCTGCATTGCCATGCTTGAAATAAAAATAGGACTCAAAATACATAATATATAAATAATGACACAGGACTTATCCAGTAGTCTGAGGGATGTAGGACATTTTCTATCAGCAGTTAATTCAGACCCCTTCCAGGAATCTCCCTATCTGTTTCACCTGTGGCATGCTAACTGAATCAATGTCGGCATGCAGACATACTTACAAGGCTGACTCCTCCCCAAGTCCCCTCTCTCTTATTTCCTCCTCTCTTCCCCCCCTTTTTTCTGTCATTTTTTATTTCACTTCTTCTCACTCAGTTCATCCTTTTCTTCCTGAGACCTTCTTCTGTTCGGAAATCATCAAGTGTCATCTGGCGCTTTCTATTCTCTTAAAGGGATAGTTTTGATTATTTGAACTGGGTTTTGTATGAGACACTTGACCATAGTCGATGTATGAGCTACAGTAGATGGAGGTCGACATGCACCCAGTTTGGAGAAACAGCAGTTGTCCGGGTGTAGACTAAGAAACGAAGAAACATAATGCTGTGGACAGGGTCAACAGCAAAACGTATTTTATCCTCTTAAAAAAGCCCAACAAATAAAAAACAATTTCAGTTAAAGTGTATGCTCTAGTAAGAATATTTTCACCACTTTACCTTGCCATCAGACAGCCTATTCTGAGAGGAAACTACTATTTTGTGAACCAAATATCACTCTCTCCAAACTGACCAAACTCTATAGACAAAAACAAGTATTTTACCTCACAGAACATACAAGTTGGTGGTCTGCCTTGATCTGTTAGTTTGTTTGTATTATTGTGTGACCTCAGTGAATCAGAATTTATCTTTTAAAACATAGAAGTCACACAGTAACACAAAAAGAAAACTAACAGATCGAGGCTGCAACTCCAGTTTCCTGCAAGGTAAAATTATTGATTTTGCCAATGAACTCCGGTTGGTTTTGAGAGAGCGATATTTGGCATGTGTGACGGCATTTTCCAGTCCAGATAAAGTGGTGAAAATATACTTAATATCGCGTAAATTTAAACTGATGTTGTTGTTTTTACATGGACATTTTTACCTGTCTAAAATATGTTTTGTTGCTGAACCTGTCCACAGCAGTACATTGCTTAGCTCCAGCTTATCAACCATCTATTGTAGTTAACACTGACTATGGATAAGTGCCTCATATACCCCCACTTCAAATAATCTGAACTATCCCCGTTAGATATTATTTTACTTGGCCTTCTCTGTGACTCTCTCTTCTACTCAGTTATCTTCTACACCATCTCCTCTCTCTCCATCTCTCCCTTCTCTTCCCCACCTCCCCAAGTCCAGCCTTCCTCCCATAGCAGCAACTGTGTGGTCCTGAATGCGGGGACTTGGTCGTGACTGATCCTTTAGGGTAGAATGCAGTGGTGTGTTTGTTTTTTTGTTTTTTAAAAATTTTTATAGGGATGTTTGGCCTAATACACGTTCTGAGTTTGGGAAAGCATGCTGTGTCTGTCAGTGATTGGTCGCTGGCCACGTGAGCGTGGTGTGTGTGTGTGCCCTTTTTTTAATCCGACTGGCTGACTTTCTTCTTACACCTGTAGTTTATTTTGTGTCTGTTCATCAGCTGTCCATCCAAACATAAATAATGACACAATCATCCTGCCACCCCTTCCCCTTTCTTTAACTGTGTGTTTTTGGTAGGGGACACGGGGTGGGGCACAGTTATGGGTATGAACTCTCTCCTCCTCCATGTCTAACTCACAGTGGGAAAGATAACATGCACCAAAGCTACAACAGTAAAACATGTACAATCAAATATATTTTTCCCACATTTAGTCATGGAGGGAGAGACCCACACAGAGCCTGAGCTACATCCTTGTGAATGCTATACTGCACCAGATTAGCCAGTTTTGCTGACTGTCTGCTTGTTAATCTTTCGCTCTCTTCTCAGCAGTTTTTCTCACAATGTAACCTTTAGATTCACCTCTAGTCTGTTAGTGTGTAGAGGAAAAACGGCAAACCTTTAACAAGAATTTACTCTTGTTTCTGTTTCGTCCCACCTCTCCCTCCATTGTATCTCTCTCCTCTATCACATCTTTCTCCTCTACTCCCTTCCCTCCTGCTGTCCTCCACCTCTCTCCCTGTCATCGCCTCATCACAGGGTGGTTATGCAGCGTATCGTTATGCCCAGCCGGCTGCGGTAGCGACTCCTGCAGCAGCGGCGGCTGCAGCAGCAGCTTACAGTGACAGGTGAGTGGGCTGTCCAGAACATCTTGAAGCCTCCACTGACATGTTTTGAGATGTTGGCAGCGTGCTTGCAGCTCTGTTGCTAATAAGTCAAATGACTTAATTTAAAAGGCACATTTAGGATCACTGATGCTGTATTAAGAACAGGTTAGACACCAGTGCGTGGTTATATAACTTTTACAGTAGTTACTGTCATAATACAGCATATGTACACTTACACTACCAATGTTATACTTCACTCACATCATTATCCTTTAATGTTACTTGACAGCATTATTGTCAGTGTTGGCTAGCTTCTCCAAAATAGACAACAAAGAGAAAAAGAAAAGCAAACTGGACAGAAGATGAGAATGTTGTTTTCCTTGAAGAATATAGAAAACACAAGCCACATTCCTGTAAATTTAACCCTGACAAAACTAATACATACAAGTGGTAGATGAGGGCAGAAGTAGGTTAGCGGTTAACTGACAAAATCAATCTGAGAAATCTGCTGTGAAATGAACTGAAGAATTAATGAACAAATGTGAAAACATTACTGTGACACCAAGAAAGGAGACAAACATTGACAGGAGCTGACAAAAACTGGCGCGTTTAAATAAAATGAACATTAATTAGACAGTTATATTTACATGTAGCAAGCTAGCTACAGAGTTGCCAGTGCTGATGTCAAATCTATCCTTTCTAACAAGTTGCACATCACTCATTGTGACTAGTGGATTTTTTTTCTGTCCTGAGAAATGTGTCATGATATCTCCTCCTCCTCTGTTCAACAAATTACATCACTTTTACATCACGATTATGGGTCTCTAGTCATTCTCTGAGAAAAATGTCCCAAAGGACCATGTAGCAACGCATATGGGAATACTGGGAATAAGTAGCTATGGGCAAACATTTAGAGATGAGGGTTTTCTCTGACAACATTCTAGGGAAATCCTTATGGTGAACTCATTTTTTCCTAAGGCATCCAGAAATTAAAGGGAAACCTTAGCCTGAATGATTTAATGCTCCCGGGCACAGCTGTGTAAGAAAAAGCATCACCAGTGTAGGACATACACTGGGACATTCAAGTCCACAGGACAGAAATGGCCTTTGAGAACATACAGTGAATGACATTAGTCTATAGGAATAGAAATCAAGTTATGTGGAAAATTTTCTGTGCATCATGAGACCAGAGGAAAGAATTGAAGTCGTATGGGGTTTCGTTCCCACACACATCATAGACAAAGATGTGAATTTTGAAAAACAAAAAAACCCCTTTCCCTCTGCAGTTACAGTGTATGAGTCACCAGTATGAGTCACCTTGCACTATAAGCCAGATTTCCTTTTTTTTCTACTTAAACATATTATGAAATATCTCATTCTTGATATGTTTGTTTCTGAAAGCTACGGACGAGTTTACACGGCAGACCCCTACCATGCTGCGCTCGCCCCCGCTGCCTACGGTGTTGGAGCCATGGTAAGTCTTGTCAAGCATTCAAATGATCAGGCAAGTGATAATCTGTATTTTTCTTAGTAGCCATTTTCCATATACTTTTCAAGCAAATTTGAAGGGAACTTTTGAAATACTGTTGTCATAAAAAGTTGGAGGGAAAGCACAAATTAAGTGTGTTTCCATTAACTGGATTGGAGCAAATAAACTGGGCTACACAAAACATAGTTTCATCAGAAGTTGACGGTATAGACTTCGTTAATTAACAGAGTAGAAGTAAAGGTTGCAAACTAGAAACAAAACCAGTTTCCTTGGCCATGTATAAGAGGAAAATGGAGAGATGTCTCCAGGAACTTATTTCATGTGGGCAAGTTGTGATTATTCTTTCAAGATCAAGTTTTTAAGTTAATTGTGTTTGAATAAAGGACTGCACAGCAGATCTTCTGGCAGATATTCCAGCATCAAAAGAACGGAGGACATTGCACAAATATTGAGAAGAACTGGGGCTTAATTTTTGTCCCAAAGACCCCAACAGGACCAGAAAATAAATGACAGTGCCCATATTTATATCAATGGGGCCATGTTGTGCAACAGTGTGGCTCACTAATTTTTATTTTTGTGGAACTTATTGACAATAAGGAAAATACGGAATATCACCAGGCTGATAAGTTTAAGAATAATCTCTTTTTTAGAAAATACTATTCATTATATGTTTGTCTTTTTCTTGTTTTCACAGGCCACGCTGTACAGGGGAGGCTACAGTAGATTTGCCCCTTACTAAAGACACTTCATTTCCCAGGAGCTCCACTCTTCCATTGAATTACTCTGAAAGAGCTCCCTCTGTTGTCGTGGAGGTGAACTGCACCCAGTTTTAAAGTGTGGAGTCAACCACAACAAAGATATTTCAGATCCCACCCCTGAGCAGTCCCACGTTTTCTTATATACGCTACTACAGAAATAGAGGAATGCTGTATTAAAGACTGACAGATGGCCTTTACATAAAAAAAGAAGAAAAAAAATCAAACTGACTAAAAATGGCCATCTTCCCTATTGCACGGCTGTATTATAGTCCCCCCTTCTTATTCCCTCGGCACACAGCAGCAGCAGCACAAGACTCGGGATGGAGCCCAGATGTTCTTCCAAAGGCTGTATGTGGATAACTGACGTTTGAATAGCTGTCAACCATGTGTGAGAGAGGAGCTGAGCGTTGTGTGGCCTGCACACACTCAGCATTTAAGGAGACAGAGAGGGAAAGGAGCAATCAGTGTCCACAGAAACGTCGGAGCAGTAGGCAGCAGGAAGGTGCATCGAAAGAGCACCGAAAAACATTTTGAACCAGAATTATGAGTCACTAAAATGATTTTAAAAAAAACACACCCACTGATGGATTTTTATAATTCCTCCTTAACGTGGGTGGATAGTAATGAGAGAGGATTTCCATTCTTGCTGTGTTCTGGTAGAGAGGAGGCTGAACATGGCAGCATGGAGAGACAATGACAGTTTATAACGCTACAGAAATCATGTCCGAAAGCTTAAGGAGGGAGGGTTATTAGAGCTGTTCCTTACCTCAAGTTTTCTTAGTATGTGGAAATGGTGAACCTTTAAACTTAAAATTGTTATGATATGCAAAGAAATTAGTTTAGAGAAAAAAGTTACCAAATTATTATTATGATTATGATTATGATTATTATTATTATTGTAATTATTCTCATTATTATTCTTATTGAAACATTATTTTGTTTGACTCAGCAGCAGCCACTGCTGTCTTGCGACATATAGATCCAACAGTGAACCTTGGGGTTAAAAATCAGAAAATGAGCATTTTTATGACAAATATTCAACTTTATGACTAAGTGACACATCATTGTTCCCATGCACAGGATTTAGACATCACTAAACACTACGAAAAGCTCAACACTACACTTTTTTTAATCTCTTTGAATTGATTTTTAGCTTCAGATCCAAAGTAAATCATCCACCGGCACACACACACAAACCCCGGGGTTCAAGTACTTGTCAATCCTTTAATGTAGAGATTTATTATTTGGATTTTCCCCTCACGCTCCATCTTTTATAGAGCAAAGTCCAACATTGAATGAGTCTTCCTGAAACATACTTTAGTTGTTGGTAAATTGTGTTCGAGATGCTGCCAGCAGCAATTACTGAGCAAGAGAGAGAGTTTCTGTGGGTGAGTTCATAGAAAATATTTAAATGCAAAACACCTTACTATTGTGCATATTTCTATAACGTTGTACTCTATATTTCCAAAACGTGGCTTTTTTGGCTTTTGTTTTTGTTCCAAAGATTTGTAGAAAGCACATTTTTCTGCCGTATGTATAAATATATTATCTTTGTTATTGTTATTATCATAATCCTTGATAATCCTATTGCTGTCTTTATTTACTTCTTTTTCATCCTCTGTTCGTGTTTTTTATATCCATAAGTGTTGTTCCTTCTCCATTAAGGTGCAAGTTAAATTTCAAGGGGGGGTGGGGGGTTTGTTTGTTTGTTTGTTTTTGTTTTTGTTTTTGTTTGATTTTGGGAGTTAAGATCTTGAGCCTAGAGCGTACCTGAGTAGTGCCATACTAAAGGTATGCATGTAACACTACCAAACATCTATGCTCTTAGTTAAATATTCGGTTAATCCAGTTTTGTTTTGTTTTGTTTTTTTGTTTTTTTCTGCTTTGGAGTAAAGATCTTGCGCCTAGAGCATACCTGATTAGTGACATACAAAAAGGTATACATGTAACACTACCAAACTTTTGTGATCTTAGTTAAATATTCAGTCAATCCAGGCTACCGTTTTATTTTTTTTATTTTTTTCAGGTTGATCATAGGACCCTCTAGCATATATATTTCAAAATGCACAGGAACATTTGGATTTTTTTCCTTTTTGTGTCTAGATTTTGCAGCTGACTGAGACATTTGTAATGAAGCAACATAGGGTTGTAAAGACAACTGTCTTTTTTAAATACATATATATATAAAGCGGACTCCTTACATTTCAGTGGTTAAATCTGTCAGCTTGGCCATTGTGGTCACTCCAGATTTGGTTGAAGATATCCAGTAAAATGTCTGAAAGTGTTCTCTCTCATACATAAGCAGGTTAATATTCCATCATGGTAAAAAACAAAATGTCATTGTGGGATATGATATAAGTTGTGTGTTAAATGGGGCAGTTATGTTGGTTTTTTTTTTGGTTTTTTTTTTTTGTTTGTTTTTTAACCCGTTAATTTCAATTGTTGTGATTTTCAGTTCTCACTCGTGGAAAAACATGCAGGTCATTAAGTTTGTTTTTCTATTAAATGTGCTGCTGTTGGATTTTCTCATGACATTTAACATTTCTTTTAAAAGGTCTCCAAGTTACTATAGAATGTGCTCTGGACAAAATGGGGAGATTAAAAAAAAAAGAAACCTAGCCAAAGATGCTAACTAACAGTCCCCAGCACGTTCTGGTTCCCAACTTGAGAAGTGCTACACAAAATACACAAAGATGGACTTAACAAAGCCACTGAAGGCATGGACAAACCAGCATGAGCGATACTTGTCAAGTTAAAAAAAAATAGTTTTGCATGAATCTTGTGTCTTTCATATTTGACTCCTGAGCAGCCGAGCCCAGTTGCTTTCTTCTTTACCACTAAACTCTACGTAGAATGACAGGCAGCTAGCAGTTTGGAGCTAGCTAACACAACAAAGAGCACAGTGCTGTTTGGCAAAAAGGCTGGGTGACAAACAAAATGGCTGCCGCACAAAACAAACAAAACAAAATAAAAAATAAAAAAGACATGGCAGCTTCATTTTTCTGTCAAGGTTTTCTTGCCACTGTATTATAGTAAACTATGTGGCTGTTCTTCATAGTTGCTATGGTTTCTCAATGACCAGTCCTCTCCCTCTGTCATGTCTATATCCCCCTTGACTGCCATTATGTTTTTTTGTTATTGAATGTCCATATAAAATGTTTTATATAAAAATGTTTTGTTGTGATCAAGCTCTCAGGTTGTTTTCTTTTGGTACTCTATTTATTTAGGAAAATGGATGAGTGCGCTTTTGGATTTTCTAACATGATTGTACACACAGACAGTGCAAGTATGTGACTAACAATCTTATAAGTTGAAAACTTGCTAGAAGCAGTTATTACTAATTTACACAGCCTGCAAATCTGGAGCAACATTAGCATTTATTGGGAAATGGGTGTCCAGTACTTTTATTTCATTATTGATTTTATTGTACTTCATTATTTTCGTCTCCACCAACACCAGAGAGAAATATCTAGTATTTTATAAGCTAAATGTTCCACTATATCTTCACCAACTAGTTGATAACTTTGTCTGTTGTTTGGTGCTGTACAGGTGGTGTAGGCCTGCAGTAGATGCTAGCCACATTAGCTGCTAATGCCAGGAACAGGCTAACCTGCAAAATAATCAGGAAAAAGTTTTGGTTTTTTTTTCTTTTTTCAAACCTTAAAGAACTTGCACCCATACCTAAGTTTTTAAAAGCTGTTGAACTTAAAACAGAAGAAGACAAATGTTGAGATGATCAATTTGTTTAGACAAACTATAGAAGCTAATTCAGCTATGAAAGGTTTTGATCTTTGTTTCTTTGGTTCAGTGTTGATTTTACCAAATGATCTGATCAAATAGTTCTAAATAAAGTGTTGTACTTGTGGCCATTCAGCGAGATAATGTCAGGCAAAGAGACGGGAGACTGAGATATACAGGCAGTGCTGTGTTCATCAGGGGGCTAAAATAATCCTTTTGACATGCTGAAGGTTTATAGCCACTTGCAGACATTTTGTTAGTGTTTCAGCCCTTGGTTGCTTGTGGATTTCAGAGTATGACATGTGCTCTGTTTCTGAGAATAAAGTGCTGTAGAGAAGACTATTTTTGTAGTCCAACCCTGAAGTTGGCATCACTCTGGTTCCCTCAAAAAATCCGTGGGAGTTTTCCATTGGATTTTGGATCAGTAGAAAATAAGCTCTGTGACAAACAAAAGTTTGGGATACTTAGACACTTTCTTCAGCAAGTCTTCACAACTGAACACCACTTTTATGATTTTTGAAGCATAAGTACATTCGCCAGAATTAAAAAGCCAGGCCGTGAAGGTACTGCAAGTGGGCCATGAGAGAGCACTGAAAATACATTTTAAAAAAGGTTTTCAGTTTTGTGAGATTGAATTACCATAAACTGTTTATGATTAATTTTAAAAAAGCAATCAGAACTAATAAAACAAAGCCATGGGATTTGAATTACATGTTACTCCAGATTTTTCTGAACTTGTTTAACAGATGTTACACCTCAAGAAAGGATTAAATCAAAGGCAACTGGACTTGTTTATGTCACTCTGAGCTAGTCAGACACGCATGAACTGATGAAGCTTCTTGGATGAGAGGCGAAACGTCTTCAATGACGTAAACAAGTCCAGTTGCCTTTGATTTAATCCTTTCTTGAGATTACAATGACCTGGATGAGTGAGAACATTCACGGACAAGATGTTACACTGTATTTGGTGACCTGTCACCACGTATCGTCATTGGTATGATTAGTCTCGTGTGTTGTTTCGAGTTGTCTTTAAATGTTTTAAATGATGTGGGTGGGCTAAGATTTTCAAATTTCAAATTGGGCATGCCATTCTTAAATTTGGGAATGGCTGGACTATAGTGTTCAGTGTGATGACATTTAATGTCCCCGACAACCTCTTAAGTCTCATTTAGCCACTTGCTACCAAGTGCTTTTTTTTAAAAAAAAAAGTCAAGTAAAACCTTCAAAATTAACAACTTTGCTGATGTATTTAAATGTTGCAGAACATAACATGAAAGCTTGTGCTAATCTGCTAACTTATTTCTGGGTTTCAGGACTCAGTTTCAGGGATTCCTGCTGCATGACTTTTTTTTGTCTCATTTTATTTTTGCCAGATAGGCCTACAGGTGGCTATCAGCATCAGGCACACCGTATATACATATTTTATGAAGATATAGGCCAATGTCTCGATAAATATATCTTATTTTGATGTCATGGGAACTTTTCAAAAAAGCTGCCCATGGAAACCACATGTGAGTGAATGACAACAGTGAAGTCGAGGGCTGCACAATCACAACAATGTCCAGAAAGTAGTGGGCGCCTTTGTGAGGTGCAGTTAAGCAGCAGCATTTTGAGCTACATGCTAATGCAAGCATGCTAACGTGCTCACAATGATCCAATGCCAAAGGCTGAATAGTGTGTTAGCATGCTAAAATGGTAGGTAGTAAGGATGTCTATTAATATTAGATTATAGATTATCTCTAATGATACAGATATTATGTATGCTACAGGTTTTCTCTTCCATTACTTTCTTCAGGCTCAATTATAAATTACACTGTGTGCTCAAAGAAGACAACTTTTCTCTGGGGAAAATAAATATTTATTGACACTACTGACATTACTCAACTGTGAGTCCCATATTGATGCACAACTTTACATTCATAGTTCATAAAAATAAAAATATAGCTCTCATAAACAGCTGTACATTAAGAAGGAATAGCTCCAAAGAGGGGGGGAGTCATGGAAAGGCTGCAGAAATGGCAACTAAACCTGCTTCAGATTTAGTCCATGTGTCAGGAATTCACAAGTCAAGTGCAAAGGATGGGGGAGGTAGTTAGAATCATTGCTTCAAACAAGGACACCTCGATGAAGCATTTATAAACAAATAATTATAATATATAACTTTTAAAAATTACAATGCCAATTTTAACACAGTTTGCATTATCTTTGGGTACAATTTTTTGTGCAATGTTTCCCAGAACCCACGTGGGCCTAACACAACAACAGACATCAGATCAGGTGCATTGGTAGGAGAGGGAGAACAGGGCAAGAGAGGATGACTGGGCAAAGGAAAATCAGTGCAGGGAGGTCAAATGGTGGCCCTGAAGACACGGTAGGGTTTCTAGACAATTCCATATTTCGCCAGGTCACTGAGCTCCATGTCACCGAAGGCTTCCCATGGGCACACCACTGTGATGTCTGTGCCGAGACCCTCCATGCCGGGGATGTCATCTCCGAATCTGGAGAAGGAACAAAAACAGGTCTTAATTTCCTGGTAATGTTTCACTTGAGTTTTATTTAATATGTGACTTTTCAGTGGTGGAAGAAGTATCTTTTACTTAAAGCTACTTCAATGAGTTTTTAACTGGTTATGAAACAGTTTAGTACTGGTGACTTTATGTGACCTACAGAAGTAAACAAGACCATCAGTGAGAAGATCAGCTAGTTCTTGTTCTTGATGTCTGCCACCAGGTTGGATTCTCCATGAAATCAGATGAAACAAGTCTGTCTTTGCATTTTCCCAGGCAAAGTACAGTATTTCGTTAGTTAGTTAAAAGGAAACAGGAGGAGATTTTTATTTTGATAATTTTACTTTTGATGTTTGTGGTTATTATAGTGGAAACACTGCTGCTGTTTCCCACAGTGGCCCCCAAAATCAACAAAATATTAAAGTTTAAGTGGAGGAACCCATGCAAAAGTGTAAACATGCTTTTTTCCCCCTTTCTTTGTTTTTTTTAAATTTTTATTTATTTATTTTATTTTGCAGGACATCACAAACCAAAAACACAGAGACCCACTGTTTAATCTTTAACAATGTTTTGTATTTTCATAAATTTATAATGGGTTTTTTAATATAAAATCTTTATCTAAAAAGTACCAGCAGATAATTAGCCTATAGCCAAGGTTGGGTAGTAACTGACTATATAATTTATAATTAAATTATAGTTACATTGTCAGGGATTACTTCACTGATTACAAATTGGATATATATGCTGAATATGTGCTACTGTATATCAGAGTAAGTTTCTCCTCTCAGGTTGCCAGTTTTGTTGATATACGAATATATATACTCATATTTTGTTGTTGTTTTCAATGATGGTTTATGGATATGTAGTTTTAATTACTCTTTATTTACATCATTAACATTATTAAATATGCAAAATGCATTTTATTTGCATTGAAAATGTATTGAGATGTTTTTAAAATATTTGTGGAAGTATCTGACTCAAATTAAACTTACCCAACCCTGCATATATGATGGAGTAAAAAGTACAATATTTCACTCATAAATATAGTGGATTAGACCTATAAGGTAGCAGAAAATGGAAATACTCAAAGTACAAGTACCATTACATTGTACTTGAGTACATATACTCAGTTACTTTCCATCACTGGTGATATTAAAGTCCATCTTACCCCTTCTGGCCGGGTTTAGGGGCCTTGCTCTTGAAGGTACGAGCGGCCCTCTGCTTGAACTTGGGAGGTGCCTTCTTGTCGGCGGGGGCTGCAACAGCTGCGTCGGCCATCTTTTATGTGCTGAGAGAAAAACAATTGACAGTCAATTAGTCAGCCTTGATGTAAGACCCTTCCTCCTCCCCCTCCCCCTCCCCCTCCTCCTCCTCCTCCTCCTCCTCTAAGTCCTGCTGCACCATGCTTGAATGATATAACACCTTCATCTTAGGTCAAGTTATAGGCTAAAATCATACAGCTTCTTAAGGCCTTGTTACACAAACAGCTTTGTCTATTTTTAACACCTTGGCTTTAAAGATTACCCTTGGCCACGTTACAGACTGTACACACCATGAGACCAGAATATCACTCAGTTCACCTAATTCCATAGTTAGTCTGAAGTCAACACACATACTGTGTGTTCTCTATAATAAATCCTAAGTGTAAGGAGATTTTACACTGAGCAACTAATTTTCAGTCTGCTTTAATCCGACCTCTCTCTGACCTCAGTTATGGGTCTTATTTTACTGGAAGGCTCAGCGGTGATCTGGACTTTACCAGAAATATACTTTGACCTCACCGACGGCATCTTTGAGCACGCAAACAAGTCACACAATTCTGAGGAATCTGTCACAAATTCTCAGTTAACCAGTTACTCTTCAAATTTAATGTCCTGCTTTGGTATGCTAGATTTTTAAAAATCTTTTTTTTTAAATGTTTCAAAATTTAGTAACAGTTTGTTCCTGCTTTAGATTAGTCACAACAATGTAAGAATTCAGTGTGTGCAGATAAACAGTATGTATAGCATGTCTGTGTAATGTTGTACTAGTGAGGTTTAACACAACTAATATCATCTGTTATCTCCAACTCATGAAGTAGTGAATGTTCAGATTTTACCAGCTATTCAACAGACTGGTGAGTGAAACGAATCTTCCAGCCACTTGCATATTTTACCAGCATTTGGCTGGTTGTTGGTGCTAATTTTGGACCCTGAATGAAAGTGCAGAAAGACATCTCTTTTCAACTATTTTTACCATCATTAAACAGGCACTCTTTTAGGATTTAAATCTCTTTTTTTGGCCAAAATGGCTGCTCAATTATACCACATAAATCAACAGAGATTACCACATTCACTGCATGAAGAATAGTGAAGAAGGGAGGAGAGAAAAGGCCATAAAAGTAAAAGTTAGACATGCGCCAAATCCTTGTCTTTTCCAATTACTTCTTTATGGCTGCCCTCCATAAAAAGTAGCAGTCAGGTCTGCTACTGTCACTGTAGTGCTTGTTGTTAGTAAGAAATATTGGATTTCTGTAAATAATATTATAAAGAGAATGATCTAGACCTGCTCTATATGAAAAGTGCCCATGTGATAACTTCTGTTGTGATTTAGTATACATATGTATATAAAATACACTTGAATTTTAGAAAATATTCTCAATCATCAATACCCTTATGGCACTTCTTCAGTTTTATAAAACATGTCTTTAAACTACAGAAAAGCAATGACTTTTGAGTGATTAACACACATATAGCTCACATCCTCCATAAGGTAAAAAAATAAGTCATTCATAAGTAAATCTTGATACTTCAAAACAATAGTTATAAAGTGTCTCACAGAAGAAAAGAATGTAAAAGAGACGGTCAATATCTTGCATTAAAACAAGGATGCAAACTGCACAAACCACAAAATATAAAGTTATGATGTGGAGAAAAGTCAAAGAAAACAACTGTATTTTCATGTTAATGTAAAAATAGGCATTGATTTAGTGTCTGGGAGATTTCTGAGGCTTTTTTTCCCTAAAATTAATCAGCAATAACAGCACAACTTCAGATACTTTTGTCTATAAATTGTTTCTACAGTGTAAAGTTGACCTCCCAGACATGTGCACCTCACAGCATAAATCTGAAGTCATGCTTTCTCATCACGTTTCTGCACTCTCATGTGCGCTATAACCTTAATCCTTAAAGCAGACGGCAGAATTGAAAGTTAGCCAGCGCTCACAGCTGAGTGTAAGTGAGAATTTTGTCTTACCTTTTTCTGCAGTCTCACAGTTGGCTTCTGTCTGATGCTGTCTCTCTGGTCAGTTTGTGTCTCTGCGGTCTGCTCTCCTCTTATATACTGTAGTCCCCTGAGACTAATCCCCCTTGACATGCTCATCCATAATTTTCTGTCCTGTTTATTTTCAACCCCCCGCCCTCTGTTTAGCCTTTCTACTCTATTAGATTAAGGAGGGGCTCAGCAGTCCACCTCAGTGTGTCAGGACATGTGAAAACATTTGCAAACTTACATAACGACGCATCTCTGGGAAAAACTAAATTGGATTTACTGAACAATATGAGTTGTTTTTGGACCTGATTCTGAATATGTCCTTTTCTGAAGGGGTGCATTTTTAAGATAATTTAATGTTATTGTACAACAACAATAAATTCAATTTGTAGATTAATTTTAAAACATAAATGGTGAATTGCCTAGTTTATTCTTGACTTTGAAAACAGTATTTTGATAGAAAAATCTTCACTCATGGTCCACTTACTAGTATTTCCAGAGGTTTCCCACATCTCACACTCTTAATCAGCTAATAAAATAATGTGAAACTGCTGGGAAAAGATAGAAAGTTGAAATTAAGCTTTTCTTTGTCAAATAACATAAATAGTGAAGATTTGGGTGCTATAACAAAATCACAGAGTGCATTAAATCAGAGTCTTCATGTCATACATTAATAATTGTTCAGTAAAGTGAGCAGATAAAAATGTCCCAGTATTGTCCCCCTTTAACCCAGGTCCCTGCCACGAGGAGAGGGATTAAGAGCTGGATGGTTAAGTGCTCTTTATTTGTCACTAAGTGACTGATCACCTGCAAGGGGCTCAGGACGTCCATGCTCTTACATCACATGCTCCAGATCCGCGTGCAGGCAACATCAGGACACATGTCTGTTTACAAATGACGTGAAATCATATCCTTATCTTTAGTATCTTACCATTGCTGCTGGTTTCTTAAAGTTACTCCAAACTTCACTTGTTTCAAGACAGAGACATGAGCCTGCTGGCCGTCAAAGATAATATTAATGTGTGTATAACAAACAATAAAGGCTGTGTCTTTCTTACTAGAACTATTTTTTAAATAAATATAAAATATATAAAATGAAAATAAAACATGTAAAATACCCTGTTTAAAATGGAAAGACATGGCAGTAAATCAAATGCATATGTAAAATTGTGAGTTCAGAACTGCTACTACTATTTAGTGGGCAAAGACAAAAAGAGGAAGTGCAGAAAAGTGAGACAACGTATTAATTATTCATTTATTATTTATAAAAGGATTCAGAGTGAGCAGCAAGATTCAAGCTATTGGTTATCTGTATTTGTGCACATGTAGAATACCTTTGATCACTTTTCTGCCTTTGTCTACAGTTTTTATAGATGTACTATGTAAATACAAATGAGACTCACGTTAACCATGATATTGTTTTTGCATATACAATATATACAAATACGCAAATATATAATATAGAGTATATAAATAACTCCCATGACTAAACCCAGCTAGATATTGTACATTCCCAGAGCATTCTGAGAACACCCCCCTGGTTTAAAGAACATCACTTTGGACTTAAATAGAAAAAGACTTTATTGGTTTGTTGCCAAAAGGTTTCTGTAATGTCACTATAAGGTTCTCCAAACCGTGTAGGAATGTCCTGTAGTAACGTTCTACTAAACGTTCCCAGAATGTCCTAAAGGTTTCCTGAAAGTCTGCCAAAAAACATCCCCCTAACCTTTAAAGGACCAGTGTGTAGGATTTAGTGGCATCTCGTGGTGAAATAGCAGTTTGCAACGAACTTGCCTGCCAAGCATGCAGAAAAATTACGATGGTCATGAAAAACACGAGGCCGTATCTAGATCCAGCGTTTAGTTTGTCCCCTCTTGGCTGCTGTAGAAACATGGCGGTGCACATAGCGGACCTTCAGTATGTAAACGGCTCATTCTACGGTAACAAAATCACAACAATTCTCAGGTGATTATACAGTAATGAAAACATTATATTGCAATATTATATTTCATATCTGCTAATAGATGCTTCTAAATCTGTCACACTTAACCTTTAAAGAACTCCATATCCTGACTGTGTAGGAACATTTAATTTCTATCAGGGGAACAAAGTGTATACTAACTTAGCAAGTCTGGGCCACATTTGTATTCATGTGTGGCTCTTTCAGGCAGTTTCTAGATAATTGCAGAGCTGTAGTGCATGTGTGAATGGGGTTTTTTAGATGCAATCCTGAATGTTCCCATGTGTCTAACAGGGAACCATATGGGAATATTCACTGTTGTCCCAAAATGATACACCTCCTAAAAGTCATACAAGAAACTTTGAACTGCAACACTTTCATAACCAAAAGAGGATGTTTTAGAAATGCACCCATTGTTTGGTAAAGGTCTGAAACACTTGTTACCTTTAGAGAACCTTTAGGGAATTTTACGCAAGTCTTCTGCTATGTGGGAACCAAAATAAACAGTTGAATTTATCATGAAGAGTTTTCATGCTGCAGAGGGGTGAAGCCTGCAGCATGTGTGGGTAAAAACTGATGTACATGTGGTGGGCTGCTGTGACAGATAGACAGACAGACAATAAAATCTTTCAGCAGATTTTTTGGCTTCAACTTGATCGTCATGCTAATTACTGTCACTCACGGCTGCCAACAGATGACACCTCTATAATTCACTTCACATTCACAGGCTGACAGACAGACAGACAGACACATATCTAATTTGAAACACACCTCGTATTTATATCTCGTTATCCTTTATCCCTGTCCATCTATTTGTGGCTGAGCTGGTACAGAAGAGGATAGGGCAGAATTGGCAAATGAAAGAATCACAGAATGAACATCTGAAGGGATTAGCAGCTCACAGGCCTTTAAAAGGGGACAGTTGGACAGCCAGAGAGAGGAATCCCACAAGCCAGAAGCAAGCGAAGGCTCATCAGACAGCAGCAGAAAAACACTCCAACAAAAGGTAAGATGAAGCTGCTATTCTCTCAGCTCTGGTGCAGGGAGCTCAGGCTTTTATTGCTTCGATAACATGAGGAGAAAGACAGACAGAGTGATAGCTTTATAGTGTTTTTCTTGAGTATCGTGGCTGAAATGGAGGTGAAATTATATTTTTCAGACAGAGGAGGCCTTCTTGTGGCTACTGCTCAAGACCTGCCTTTATTTCTTTATGATTATTATATTTCTTGATTGATTTGGGTGAACAAAGAGTAGTTTGAACACTGGATGCACATTTTCTACCAATTCTTTATGCATTGATAACTTGGTGAAAAGTCAGGATGTTGATAAGCTTTCTAAAGAGGGTGAGAAATACATTCAGAGAGTAACATGCTCACATTCTGCAGTAGCAGAGGAATCTGACATGTTTATTTGTATAGCAAGACCATTCAAAGTGCTGTGGATAAGACTTATCCTTAAATAACTTAGCAAAACCAGCATTACAAACTGCTTTATACATAAAACGTAACAATGATGAAATAGACGGTAATGTCTGAGTTGGATGTTTAAAAAGCATAAATGCAACACTAAGGATGAAATAGAAAAACAATGCATGCAATGCAACGTCAAATACCTACACAGTGCAAGACCAAAGTGCAACGTTCAGAATAAAATACAGTGTGACTCAATAGTTTGGAATTAAAATTAGAAGAAAGAATAAAATAAAAAATTTGTAGCAGAGCGATAGTGCAGTGAATAAATAGTCCCAAATTGAATTTAATACAAAGCAGTGGCAGAGAAGTTTGAAGACTATGGTTAAGAGTTGCAGAGATCTCATGTTCTTTCTTTGTGTCTTTCAGTAACTAATCGAAATGGCAGACATAGCCGTTGCAGCTCCCGCCGACAAGAAGGCACCTCCCAAATTCAAGCAGAGGGCCATGCGCACCTTCAAGAGCAAGGCACCCAAACCAGGCCAGAAGGGGTGAGATGGATATAAGCTCACCCATGCACACATAAGATGTCCTTGTATCTCTTGGTTTGTACTCATCAAATCTTTTTTTGTCTTCTGCACTCAGATTCGGAGACGACATCCCCGGCATGGAGGGTCTCGGCACAGACATCACAGTGATCTGCCCATGGGAAGCCTTCGGGGACATGGAGCTCAGCGACCTGGCGAAATATGGAATTGTTTAGCCCTGTTTCCCTCCGCCTACTGCCACAGTTCCTCCCTCCTGTATTCCAGCTGGTGACTAAAACAGCTGAAAATGTTGTACTTGTATGCTCTAGAGAGGAGGCGGCAGCTTTGGATGATTTAGAGGTTTGAGCTGGAAAAAAAAATAAAAATCCAGCACTCCCTCTTGTCTCATGCACTTTATTTGCCCCCTGCCTTTCCTTTCCAACCAATTCTCCATCCATCGTCCTTGTATCGAGTGGCGTCAGCAGCTCTGGACCTGAGCCTGTACTTTCCACTGAGGAAAAAAGTACACACACACACACATACATATTTGTATATATTATGAAAGAGGGTTTTATATCTGTTATTGTGATGTGCCGGCACTATTTCACTCTCCACCTCTTCACCTCAAAGCTGCTGATCCGACATGCACAGATGTCTATTTTGTGTATTAGCAAAATATATTTTTAAGACAAGGTCTATATTTCCCTTCACTGCGCAGTGAAAAAGATCAAATCTGTCTATTTTGTCAGTAGAGAGAAACTATTCCAACACAATAAATGTGAATATTTTCCATAGAATATCTGTCTTTGTGTCCTCATTTTATTCTACTCAATGTAGACACTCACAGACAAAAACAACTACATACATGTTGTTTATGTTGTTCACTGTTCTTATTTTCTGACTTCATCTCATGCACATAATAACTCACTTAATCCTTAATTGATGCTGCTGTGGCCACACATGTATTGTAAAATAAATGTAAATAAATAAAAATCACATTATTCACTCAATTTCCCTACAGGGATCATTAAACATTAACAAACGGTATAAGTGGTTGTGGCGTCAAGGACAGAGGGTGAGGGGAAGATAACAGTTGAAATGACTGTTTCCCTGGCAACCAAAGCTGCTTATTCACAGAGTCGTTTGTTTTGTTAATTTTTCCAAAAGTAAGGAGAAGATAGTGTTTTAATGTCAGCAACACAAATACTGCTACAAAGGTCAGATTAGGATTGATGCTAATAAACAGTTTTATTGAGCCCAAATGTTTATAGAAATTATAAACTATTATACTATTACATTAATGATAACTGATGCCTGTACAGTGTAAATAGCATTTTATTTGTATTTGGACAGATAAAGATCATTTCAAGTAATATATTCACTGTTGGGTAGTTTAATTTGTAACAATGGATCACATTTTGTAAGTCCCTAGTCCCTAGGCCCTCTATGTCAAGTCAAGAAAAAGTTTATTATAGAACAATATCAAAACATGTCTCAGAGGGCTGCACATAAAATCAAACAGTAATTAATATCATGAAAGATCAAAAGATAGAATAGATAATAGAAATATGTAAAACAGTGAGATAAACTTCATATAAAGTGTAATGACAAATTTTTTAAAATATTTGAAAACAATATTTATATATACAACATATATAACACATAGTACACATAAACATAACCAAGTGCACATAAAAATTGAAAATAAACAGAATAATTGTAGTTTATTGTAATACTTGGGGCAAACTAAGTAAGGTTGAAGAGTGATGTGATGAAGTAGACATGTAATTTAGTGCTAGAATAATCTGTAGCTATTGTCTGCTGTTGCTGTTGCTTTATGTTTGCATTTTAATTGCATTTTCTGTAATGTTTTTAACTATTTATTGTCTTGCTTTTAGCTTTTGTTTTTAATGATCTCAAGTGCAATTTTAATTTTTATGTTTTATTTTAATGTATTTCTAAGTTCTTGTAAAGCACCTTGAATTGTCTTGTGTATGAATGGTGCTATACAAATAAAATTGCCTTGATGTGAATAGATGTGTTCTGAGTTTATTTTTGACTGAATCAATTTGACCTCCTGAATTTAGATAAGAAGGTGACTCCAGAAAAACAGGACTTGGTAAGAGAGCGCTCTGCCACCTAATGATAATTTATTTATTTACTGGAATAGTCAGGGGACCTCTCAAGTATACGAGGACTGACTAGAGAGGATCAGTGCATGCGTGGTGCATGCAAAATCTCACAGCTGTTGTATAAACGCAGTGGAGGAAAAAGTGTAATATTTTTTCTGAATAGAAGTAGAAGTCTAAAGTAGCATAAAAAAGAATATACTCACATACCTTCCAGTTACTTTAGTACTTTTAGCTGCACTCCATCACTGATACTCTCTCCTTTCGAAACTAACATTATATAATCTGCTCAGTACAATATTTAGCAGCTCCTCTGGTAACATTTTTGCTTGCTGGTACCAGTGTGTGGCCTCCAGACATCAATGTGCCTTTTTGTCACTGCACCAATTAGCTGTTTGAGCCTCTACACAGTGAGCAGACAAAAGAGATAGTGCCTGGTGCAATGTAGCATAAATATAACAAACATCAGTTCAAAACCTTTGTCCTATTCATTAGCAAGGACCTGAGGGGGAGACAGACAGAAGAGAGGCAGAGGGTGAACACTGAGGAGGAAGAAAATTGAGGGAACGTGATTGCAGGGAGGAAAATTAAATATGACTGTTGAGCATGGATTAACCTCTGTCATGTGTGTACCAGGGTATCATCTCCAGGATCAGAGGAAAGTCTGAAAAGCTTACTGAGAAGAACTTTGTTCAGAAAAATACACATATATTTATTTTGTCATCTTGTGCCCCATCATGAGTGACACAATAATCATACACACAAGCTTGCACAATTGCACAACAAACCCTATTTTTATTGCTCCCCCCCAACCCTAACCCTAACCCCCTTTATGCAATCTTATGTCTCATATTTATTTTATCTACTGTCATGCAAGGAAGGGTGGGATGGGGATGCGGGTCTGGGATCATAAAGGTTATGGTTAATTGTAATGTTATTGCTTTTAGCATTGTCATTGTGTTGTTTTTACACTGCTCAAAATAATAAAGACTATTTAAAATTTAAAAAAAAAGATTAACTGATACATTTAAAGAGATGTGTGGAAAATAAAATGAGAAAAACAATCATAGTAACAAACTGTATCTCCCATATAAAAGAAATAACTCTTCAGTTTTGCTTCTGCTAATGGAATAAAAAAACACACCATTACACATAAAAGCATTTGCAAGCTGCTTAAAGACTTATGTGTAAGATAATTAAGTCTCTCTTGTGTTAATTGTCAGTGTGCCTGCCAAGTGAACTTAAAATGAGATTACCAGTCGGGGCCGAACAGAGCAGTCTGGTTTTTGGAACTGTGCAGTTTGTTCTCTGGATGTATCATGCAGCTGTGATCAGAACTGCAACAGCTGCATCTACTGGTTACTGAGAGAACAAGGAGTCAGTTCACTGAGATGTTATCATATGACAGAGGTGATTATGTAACATAGTATAACAGAAAGTCTCTTGGTTATGACTTGGTGAAATATAGCTTGTTTATCTTAGCAACTCCTCACTGCATTTACAGGTACCTGAATTAAAATGATCCTCTAGTGTCTATTTTTACACTCTGGCTGCAGGATTACACTTTGCAAAGTCATAGACAGCATATGTACTGTAATCATCTTCACTAAAGCACATGGTGTGCCTCAATTTCACTTCCACATTCAGTTTCTTTGGGTTGTTATTCTGATTATACAAAGATAGTTTTCTGGCTGTCATAAGCAGTCACATTCTAACAAGTGTCCTGAGGCATGGATGAGTTTATTCAGTATAATGAATCAGGCATTAGCATGGGACTGAGTATATCTGTTGCATTATTTTCTTTGAGATAAGCTGCATGCATATAGACTATTCTGACTGCTGTAATGGGTTTAGTGAGATCACATATTTAGGATTCAAATAACCTAGATTTGAATCACCGCCCTGCCAATCAAACTGCTACCTACTACTGCTACATGCTTTTTCTCATGTTGTAGTTTTCAATATAATTTCAGATGACTCACGTTAAATGTCCGTCAAAAAATCATCTGTGGTTTGAAGAGTTCTCCTTATGGTGCGAATATATTATAATTGATGGACCTTCATACTCCACTTACAATGCAGCACATTATCACTGTCGTCATTCATTTGGCCTTGAGTGTCCTATTCAGAAACATCTCTGCAGAGAGTAAAACACTGAATCCAGAAGCTTACTTTTAACCAGTACAGCCAGAAATGCAAGCTGTAAGGAAAATCAGGTTGCTTTCCAGACAATGCAGCACCACTTCTCTTCTTTACTGCTGTCAAATCATAACAATGCCTGAAGCTTGGTGAGAAGCAGAAAAAACAAGCTGACATAGAAAGTTGGAATTGATGCACTTCTGGCTGAAAAGCAGTTAAATATAAGGCTTGTCAAAAAGCATAGACTGGTGATACTCAACTTGTGGCCCACAGGCCAAATGGGCCCCAGTAGGATGCTCGGTAGCCCTCTGACCATTTTCTAATTCACAACGAAAATAAATTGAAACCCAGGAAGAATATGGATTTGTATGGCTGGATAAATGAAACTATTATTAACAGTTTGCATGATGGCCTCTCAGGCTCTGCAGTGCAGCACGCAGACTCTGAGCTCTGCAGGAGAGGACAACCTGAAGAGCTGAAGAGGAGCAAAAGTTACACAGAAATTAGGATAATTCTGAACCAATAAATGTGTATTGCATACTGAAAGAGCTTAAAAATGCTCTTCACTCTGTCCCTGGTGGGAGCATTTCATGTTTATGGTTTATGAACCATTCCACCATTTCAGTGACTGCATGATGAAAGTGGTGCAAGCTATGTTTAATGTTGTAAGGTCTTTCAAATGTTACCAAAGAATTTACAACTAAAATGCAGTTACAGTTCTTAAATGCAGTAAAATATCTGATTTATCTGTCAATCAAATTTATTAAGTTAATAAGTTAAGTTAATAAGGCAGTTAACAAGATTTATTATCCATTAATTTGACCTGATAAATAAAATTATTATTAATATTGTTTACTGATTGGCCCCTGACCTCCTGTCATTTTGCACAAATGTCCCTCAGTGAAAGAAATTTGAGCATCCTTGGGCCAGGCCATCAAACTGGAGTTGATATTTCTGTTTGAGCATCAAATGTAAAGATACAGTTTTCAGAAACATTTTGCATGAGTCATAAGTGCACAGGCAGTGTAGTGTCAGACTGCTGACAGATCTCTCCCCCAAATTGCAACCTAAACATCCAAGAACTGTCCACAAACTATAGCATGTGTATATGGTTATGAATTAAGTTCCTAGAAAGAGCGAGCAAGTCTGTGTGTTTGCACTTGCAAAATTATTGCCTGCTTCCAGTTTATTTTTCTTACATTTTCTTTTTTTCTATCAATTATTAATGTTTTCACATAACAAATATATACTGTATATGCCTTCTCCAGCAGCAGGTCTGCAACACAGAAAATAAAAACCCCTCTGAAGGCTGAGAATATGCAGAAAGCTCACTGCAGAACCGGGAACATCTCCTGATGCCTGTCAGGTTCTGGCCAGTGGTTTCCTGTTCGTCACTTTGTTCTTTGCTCTGACATGAAGGTACAACTCTTCACTCTGATGCTGGAAGAGCCGGCAGCTTACAGGCTGTAATAGGATTGGGACTTGTCCATGTGGGTCAGAACAGATGGATATACAGTACATGAGAACTGTGTGTGAGTGTTTTTAGCCAGGACTATCCTGCTAACCCTGAGCTAAAGTTGGCCATGGCTGCTATATACAGACAATACATGCATTTATGGTGTTTTTACAACATGGTTTTTTCTTTTCTTTTTCCGTTTTCTTTTTTTTTTAAAACATAGAATAAGGGGGCACAGGGAAAGGACGTCTGTATATGGAAAGTACTGCATCATATACACATGCAAATAGTGCTGTAGCTTCTGATATGCACCTATATCTGCAGGAACTGTAAACAAGCAGCTGCCATTTTATTTCAAAGTACTTAAAAAAAATAGTACTCAACTGATTTAGCATGGCAATCATGGCAATTTGCAATTTAAGTTATATAGCACATGTCATTACATATACGAGTTTTACACTGAAAGAAAAAAAATTAAAAACTGCAGAATCCAATCATGCATGCTCACAGCGTGCTTCAAACTACCACACAGCAATAAAAAAAAAACAAAATATCAATATAATTCAACATTATTAGACTCACAACAGACAGTTAAATTAAAGGGTCTAAATCGATGCAGCAGAAACAGATATTTTTCCTCCATGTCAAACCATGGCTACATTACCCACAATGCAACTTGACCACTGACAGTTTGCTCAGAGATTCAGGCATGTTATGCTAATTGTGATTAATGTAACCTAGAGCCACTAGCTTCACTGCACAACACTATTCAAAGTTTTGCACATTTTTTTATACATTTCAAAACTATTCATTGACTCTGTCTGATTGCACCACTTTTTATACATCTCATATTTCACTATTCGGATCATTTTATGCATATCACAGCTATTCATGTTGACTCTGCCTGTTTGCACTACTCCATATATGTCCCTCACTTCTATCCATGTGGAAACTGTTTGCACAGCTCATTATATTTTCTCACTATTTTTGTGAATTACATTGTACATGGCAAACCTTGTAATTTATTAATGTATACTGTCCAATGCACCATCCGCACTGTATGGAACTTTTATTCTTTCTTACACTCTACATACTTTAGTCCATACTTAAGCTTATTAATATACCATCTCTTACACCAGTACTAGTATTAGTGTCACTATTATCTCTCTCTCTCTTTTTTTAATGTGTACACAACTGTATTATTATTTTGCCTATTTTTTCCCTTATTTGCTATTGGTTTCTTTCCTCTCATATTTTTGCTGCTGTAAGATTGAAATTTCCCCACAGATATAAATAAAGAGCTGAGCATGATGTGGCAGTTTTTTTTGCTTTCCAAGGAAAACTCCTAGCTTCTTTCAAATTATTGGCTATTTCATCTTCATTACGGGCAAACTGCTGGCTCGTCATTAGTTTCTTTTCTTATTTTTTATGAAGAACCTCCAAATTTATTCACATTTATCAGTTGCAGTTTCAATATAGTCGTGGACAAATTACTATTATTATTTGATTTCCAGTCTGTAGTTTACAGTAGTGTAGTGTAGTTTACAGTGTCCTTTTCAATCGTTGTATTACCCCACACACCCTGATGTAGATTCTGTAGAGATGAAGGATTGTATGTTGTCTTGTGGTTAATTAAAGTGTCAGAAGGCTTCTCTCTCCTCTGAGGACCCCTGACATAACCATCAGACAGTCTGTGAGCTGTCTCATGAAATCCATACTACAAACACACCCACACAGCTGACACAGTAACCGTGACCCACATCATATTAATCCTCAAACCCAAGCAGATCAAACGTCTCACTCAAAAATAATTTTGGATTTTAATTTTAGATGCTGTAAATATTTCCCTTTTTTGTAGCGTATGCAGTCTTTATTCCACAACTTGGTCTGCTGATGGTTGTTTTTGTCTTCAATCTTTGTTTGCAATTACGATATAATTGTGTGAAGGAGCCACTCAAACACTTCACAGGGCGTCTAAAGCAATCATGACAATAAACCTCTTTGGTAATGGTTTTAAATGTTTCATGTTTTTGATTGTTTCTAAATCTCCATAATAAATCAATTCAAGTTTGTATGTGCTCGTTGCATCAGTGACACACAGGCAATGTGAAGAGAAGCAGGGTCTGAGGATTAATACCACATGATACACAACCTCAGATGCCTGAGTGTCAAATCCTAACAGGGTTAAAGGTTGGGTAACCGATGTTTGAGAAATGGTGAGAGCTTTAACCTGGCCACAGTCTAAATACCAGTAATCCATCAGCCTCAGGTTTACCTGCATTACATCACTGATCTCACAACTCAACTAAACTCTCTGCATGTTTGCATGCAAACAAGAAGCATAAACTCTCGCTGCTCAGTTGGGAACAGTCACGCAAACTGTTCAGAGCAGAATTTCAGAGTAGAAACCCAGATTCTGCCTTGATATTTATACAGCAACTGCATGTTGAACCCAACCGCAAACTAATTTTTTTTAAATTAAATAAAAATAATTGATCATTAAAGATTAAAAGGGGCTTGAAAATATATAATACTGGAAGTTTTTTAAATTACCTGTGGGTATAATGTCTTGGGTCATTTTAAAAAGACTTAAAATGTAGTTTAGTTAAATTATGTTGTAATTTTTCTCTTGTAACTATAAGATGTAACAACCTGTACTTAAATTAAATTAGACTAAACTAGAGGATGTTCTTTATTAGTCAATAAGAAATCCAGCTATATCCAAATTAGGCATCACACACACAACAATACACTAATAAGATGTAACATTATTAACATTTGATTATTTATTAAAGGTTAATTAAGGACACATTAAAACAAAACTCTACTGTAAACTAGAGTGGATTATTTTTCACGGTTAGCCTTATTAGAGTTTATTAGAGGATAATAAAGGGCAGAGTACAACAGAACTCAACTGTAAACTAAAGTGAAAACACATACATACCTGCTACTTGAGACACACCTTCTTTGGTTGGTCCTATGCAATTGGCAGAATTGGTAGACTTGGCTTACATATTGTTTTTAAATGGGTAAGTATCAGATGTAATAAAATGGTCTAATAAAGGGTCTAATACAGTCTAATAAAGAGCATATTATTTCTAGTTTTCTTCTAATTTGATACAAATCATTTCAAGTTTTGTGTCTAACATACAAATTATCATGTTACGCCTTAGTTTGTGTACTGTGAAATAAAATGCAACCTTATTTCCTTGGTACAACATATGAAATCCAAACTGCTACCCAGTGAGGTAAATGAAGGATAACTTTGGAGATAAATAACTTGTTACTACAGACTTAAATGTAGCAACACTAGAGTGTAAATAGCTTAATAATAGCTCTTATTCTTTGTATAAATTACTTTACCTT
>JAJHUR010091301.1:0-23889 GCA_027495735.1 Lutjanus campechanus
CAGTTAATAAATATACTCATATTTGTAAATAAATAAATAAGTCAAGTAATGGGTGAAACATGAAGAAAGACAAAATAGCAACAACAATAATTAAACAGATGAATAAAAATAAAAGGTTAGTGACAAGTTCAGTTTATCTCCTTCCATCCAAGTCGAAAGAGGTTAAAATGGCTGCCAGACAAACTGAATCTTTTCTAATTAAATCTATTTTACGACCTAACAAATGTGTGTATACAGGTGGCAGCGACTTCTTTCACTTTAAAGCAGAATAATCCTCCTCGAGAGTGGTGAACAGAACTATCATATTGATCTATAAATGTGAACATCACATGGGGACCCCCCAAAAGTGCAATGAATAGTAATCATTAGTATTATCATTTTTATGTATTTTAGAGAAAGCGTTAAAGACGGATTTCCAAACGCTGTGTAACGAAACGAACACACAATCTTGAATTGAACGACTGCGTGTTTAAGATGGATTGCGGATGAGTCGACTTTAAGGCCTAAACTCCTCTGAGATTCGTTCCTTTACATCCTCCTCACATTTATTTTTAAGCCATGCACAACTTTGAAAGTGTGAATGTACGACCAGTTTTATATGCGACTTGCAATTTGAATTCCATGTCAAATCTGAATTTACAACAAATGCAAATTCATAAAGCTGTCATATATTCACGGTTTTTGCTTGGCTTGCAATAAAGAAAACCAAGAGGGGTAAAATTAAGTGTTTTTAAAACAGGGCCCTGTGGTGTATTATCGCAGAAATGTGGCTCCAGATTCCTTTGAAAGAGTTTGAGGATAAGAAACCCTTAGACAAATCCTTGAACCAGTAAAGGCTTACAAAAGATCATATTTAACAATGATGGCTATATATTTTCCTTTTTGCAATTAAAGAGTCCCTCTGTGTAATTTAATGCTTCTTTTCAAGTGTCGGGTCCCCCGAGACTTGGCCTGTAGCTATGCCATCGCTCTTGGTGATTATCATTAATGAATGTCGGCGAGGACCATCCCTCAATGTGACTAGGGAGGAAACACAAGCCCTAATTAAAGGTTCCTATTCATAAATATATGCCTCAAACTGCACGAATCGACATGCGCTGTGCACACAAGTCATTTTAATGTCAGAAAAGCACCTTTTTAAGAGCGTTTTCTCCCTTAATGTACAGAACAGCAGCAGCAGTGACAGATTTTTGCAGCCAAAGTCGGCAGCAAGGGATCTGTGCAATTTAAGATCCGCAGATTTAAATTTAGGAATAAAGCCAGAGATTAGGATGCTCTAATTTGACATGATAACAAAATAGCTCGACTGGTAAATCTAGTCTCACTGTACAGCTGTAATAAACATTATGAGACAGTTTTTGCATGCAATCCTCAAGAGACTGTTGTGTGTTTTATCGCAAAAGGTTATAAGGATCTCCTTGTGTTAAGAAGTCACACTGAGTGGAAACGTATTCCACCATCTAAGAGATGGAAATATTTACAAAATGAAAATGTTTAACTGATTACAGGATGTCACCGAGGAAGAAAATAATCCTCATTGCTTGTGTTCCCTCATAAAAAGTAATTTTAATCATTTTAATTGCTCCAAATGCAGACTGACAACGGCTCTCATGAACGGTAGCGGTCGCATTGTCACATCAGTTTCCCAGACAAAGCTAGTGGTAATTGTTATGTGAAGAAGATCATGTTAACATTGAGGATAATATTGAGTCTGTCTGAGTGTGTTTTTTTCACACAGGGGCTCAAAGAGTCTTGTCGGGGGAAAAAAACGGAGCTTGGTGAGACAAACATTTGGCTGCTTCTCTCTCCTCCTTAATGGCTGAAAAATGCTAATTGGAGTGCACGTGTCAAAGAAAACAAAAGGCAAGGGAGGAGGAGAGGGAAGGAGTGTGCATGTCAGAAAGGCTGGTATTTTTGAAACGTGAAATGTGTCACTTTCTTTAGCCCGAGTTGGGAAGGATTTTTAGCAAGGTTGCTCCAGAAAGCAGGAAATCTCAGATAGAGCTCTGTAATGTAGCTTATGCTTAAAAGTGTTCTAATGCTGTGTATGTATTCTGCTGAACAATTATTTCATAGTTCATGTAAACAAGCTGAAGTTTCCGCTTTCTCACTGCTATAAAATAATACCTCGAATCCCTGCGAGACTCGAATCCTTTAATAAACTTGCATCTGTCACCGCTGCACAGCATTTCATCACATCCGTCGTCCAAACTGACAAAATCAAAAAAGCTCAGATGGGGATTACAAACCTTTAATTGCATTGTCAAAACTATACAGCAACATATCGTTTTTTAAGTCTACACATTAAACAAGTCGTGGAAAAGTAAATCTCTATAAAATATCAAAACCCTGCTCTCTCTGTCTCTCCTTCCTTCCATACTCACTCTTGGCATTTTAATTATGCAGTCTTATCTGATAGATGTGGAGATATAGCTTGTGTCAAAGTTAGAGCCTCTTCTTTATTAATTTTTTATTATATATTCTTATATTCAGGCTGTCAATGAGTGTCTGGAATCTGATAGGACCCATCATTGATTGAAGATTACTCAAGATTATGAAGAGAGGCATTATCATAAGCTGTAAGCCTTCATCATTCCAAATGTTCACTTATTTGAATGGCACCAAGGGAAAAGATTACGCTCTATTTCAGTCCACCTGCAAGGATAAGTTTAAGAGTCCAGCACCGAGGCAGATCTCTACACAACTAACATTAAAATACATAAAAAGAAGAGGTTTGTCAGGATCACGGAGACGTTAAACACCACAGACCCCTGACAGCAAATTTGCGGTGCACTGCTCGTACTTGCATGCCAGAGGAGTCCATACCTTTTGACATCAGAGGTTTATGGCAGCAAAGTAGCTCGTGTGGTTAGCCACAGGCCAAAATCTGCAATACAACATTAATTATTTATGAATATTAAGAGGTAGGCATTAAATTCTTGGTTTATGTCATGATTTCTGTTGATATACTTTGCCATAAGCATGATAATACAAAATGTACCCTGAAACGTTACTGAAATATGCCAATTTTATCAAATAAAACATGTTTGCAACTTGAAAGGGTTATATTTATGCAGAAATCTTTCAGGAAAAAAACTTCTCTTTACTACAGACTAAACAGTTCCACTAAAACTGCTTTTCAGCTTGTTTACCGGTGTCAAGCACGGATGGTAAATGAATTAAACCATGCTATAGTGTGTGTGGCTCCAACACACATTTTATATCATTTTTTCAGTGTGGAATCAGTTCTTTCTCAGAGTGTGAGAGGATCATGTGATGCTCTCTGAGGTGGCGACGATGAGGACAAAACTACAGGAAGAGAAAGATAGAAAAGACAGAGAGGAAGAAACAGGAGAAGAAAACTAAAATAATAATTATAGCGGTGTGGTGTTTCTGGGCATTTTTAAAACTCTGAATTTTCTATAGGGCTGCAACCACAGGAGGAAATTAAATGTTAACATCTACCAGCCACTGACAGATAAATCTTCAAATTCACCAGTCACTCTACAGTAAATCATTTGTGTTTTAAATCTACCAGCCACTTTCATATTTTACCAGCTGGTGCTCATTTCCCATGCTGGCTGCAACTAATGATAATTTTCATTATAGATTCATCTGTCCATCATCTTTTTGATTGATCGATTGGTTGTTTGGTCTACAAAAATGTCAGAAAATGGTGATCAGTGTTTCCCAAAGCCCATGATGACGTCCTCAAGTGTCTTCTTTTGCCCAAAACCCAAAGATATTCAGTTTACTGTCATAGGGGAGTAAAGAAACCAGCAAATATTGACATTTAAGAAGCTGAAATCAAAGAATTTTGACTTTTTTCTCACAACATTGCTTAAAACTATTAATCGATTATGAAAGTTTTTGATTAATTTGGTAGTTGACTTAACTTTTAATTAATTATTGCAGCTTTAATATTTTGTGTTGCCTGTTCGAAAGACAGGAATGACAGTGTGAGGCATTTAAACAAAATGTGAACATACAAACCTCAAGGCGTCATAACTTCGGTTTTATTTATTTATTCTTTTTAAAAAAAGCTTGTTAAATTTTTACAAATAATTACCAGAATTGATAGCTGGCCTACAGATGAAAATGTAGCCAGTAGTAATTGTAATTCTGAGGGTCCATGTGTGAAAAATGTGTTACAGTTGAAAAACATTCACAACATTTATATTTTACATGTACATTTTATTAATGATGTTTCTCACTCATTATACAACTTATTGAAGAGTTATTTAATCACATTTATATTTAACAAATAGATGTGTATTGGTAGCATGTTGTTTGTTTTATTCCTGTATGTGAACCACAAAATGTTAGTCAAAGTTACACTATTTACATGAAGACAAAGATTATTTTTTGGCCTTTTTTGGAGTATAAACTTTTCCAAACAAGGGTCCCTCACCTGATTTGACAACCTGCAGGACTCCTCTGCAGTCACTATTCAGTCGATCTCTTAAACAGCTTCTCTTCATGTCAGACCTAGAAAAGAACAGAGACAAAGGAAAGTAGAGAATAATGTATGTAAATATACAGTACATGACGAGTACATGGATGTTCTCACCCGCTCTGAGGGAGGAACATCACGCAGAAGAGACGGAAACAGGACGACATGTCATCACGCTGTCACCGTGCCACAGTATGTGGAAGAGGGGCTTCATGTATACAAGTTGGGGGGGTTGGTGGGAAACAACTGTTTGTGTGTTCGGCTTTTGTCGTACATGCACATGGACACGGGTGGCTGCATCATGCGAAGTGTAACTTCTGTAGCAAGCAATTTGGATCATAATGTCCTGATCGTATGTGACTGGCTGTTCGAAAAATATGTACATATTTGAAGCCACTGTGTATCGAACATATTGTATCTATTTTCTATTAGGTCAGAGGTTTAAATTTCTGTAAAGTTTAAATAATATCTGTGACTGGAGGTGCAAAGATTAATTGATTAGTTGTCAACTATGATAATATTGCCAGCTATTTTAATAATTGCTTTATCGGTTTGAGTATTTTTTTAATTCTCTGATCCCCACTTCTTAAATGTGAATATTTTCTGGTTTCTTCAGTCCTCTATGACAGTAAACTGAATATCTTTGGGTTGTGGACAAAGCAAAACATGCGAGGACGTCACCTTGGGCTTTGGGAAACAGTGAAACATTTTATCACCTTTTTATGACATATTTTTAGACGAAACATCCAATCGATTAATTGAGAAAATAATCAACAGATTCAGGGATAATGAAAATAAACACTAGTTTGGAGCCTTATCTGTGACTTTCAGGAAGCAGAGCCTTTTCTTGGAAATCTTTTTAAAATAAAAGCCCAACTGATGAGGTGTGTGTGTGTGTGTTTTAACAGACTGGTACAATTCAGCTCTGAGGTCACAAACACACATTAAATGACACACATGGAAATAAAATGTGTACTTTTACAGTAGTTGTGTATATGACATGTAAAGAAATGTTGGACAAAGAAGAAAAGAGACTGAAAGAAAGTGAATGAACATGAGAAAAATAATACAAAAAAAGACACCGACAGAAATTGAATTCAAAGACAGACAGTTGATCACAATGACAGAAAACTCTTTGTAATTTTAAGATGAAATTTTAAGTGTATAGTGTATGCTCGTTCTGAATAAGTCTGGTTCTTGTACAGATATTTCAGTGCAGAGATTGTTACTACCACCCCTGCCTCTTGAACCACATGTCCCCCCCTGCTGGCCCAGGATTAGATCCTGCACAAGCTTCTCTGCTGTGTCTCTGCCCCCTAAAAACCTCCAACCTTTAGAGCAAGAAAAGATGCCTTACTCACTAAACTCCAACACCAAGAAAAATAAAATTATTACATCATTATAGTCTAGTTTATATTGTACATTTGTGACAGATGGTTTAGTTAATTTTACTCTTAGTTTTTAGTCACTGACCTTTTCCTGAATAAAAGTATGATTTTATTCAAACCCCTACACCTCTGAGTTGTTGCACTACTGACTACAGCCAGTCACTCTTTATACTGTTACTCATACCTTATTGCTATTTTATTACTATTTTATTTATCTGTTTTATTCTTACACTGTTTTATTTTACTGTTACTGTTCTGCTTCACTGTTTATGTTCTTATTTATTGTCTTCATAGCATCGAAAGGAAGCCGCAAACATAATCTTGTTGTACTTGTGCAATGACCATAAGATATTCTATCCTATTCTACAAATGATAAAGCATCTTGTTTTTCTTTTTCTGTTTTAGGTGGGTGATATTGTTCTGCATCACTAAATCTAGTAAAAGAAATTATCTAATAAAAAATAATGTTAACTTCACTTCAGAAGCTGTTGAGCAGCTTACATCTGCATCCATGATGTAATTACAGCCAGCCTTTTTATGTTTTTGTTTTGTGGATGAGGTTCTGCAGTAATAACTACCTTCCTAAAAACAGTCCTGCATTGTGTACAGTCATACAAGATTTATTTATTTATTTTTATTTGTAATTATCATCTATTTAACCAGAAAGGTCCTACTGAGATACAGTATCTCTTCTGTCAGGGACTCATGATAGGCAGCAAAAAATAAATTAGAAGGGTTTCATAGAAAGGTACAGATGACATATACAAAACATACCAAAACACGGATTAACCTTACTGAAAAGCAATTCAAGCTGTTTACCACAGCACAATTATTTTAAATGAGCAAAAAGGCTGTAATATAAAGTGTTAACGTTACAGCTAAACCTGTTTTTTTCATGTGATAACTACATTGTTTAATTAACATTTTAAGAAATTAAACCTAAATATGACCATCCTGAATAAATAGACATACATTTAAAATTTGTATAAAACATCTCCCAGACAAGGGGCAGTAATTAGTGAGCTGCAGCTCTCCTGTCTGACTGTCTGTCTGTCTGCATGCAGACTTTGGGATGGAAATATTTGTGACGTAGCTCGGCTCCATCAATCAGCGGGCAGGCCGCAGTGACAGACAGGGACAGACAGATGTTGGGGCGGTACTTGGTATTTCTTTCACCACATAATAGGCGACCTCAGACACCTTCTCTGCGCAGATTATCAGACAGGCAGAGGCTCAAAAATACCGAGCGTAAAGTAAAGACGCAGAAATCTTCACAGACGCTTCACTGCTGTGCGTAATGAGGAGGAGACGAGGGGGGTTTTCTTGTGGAGGGTGTAAATTCAGAAACTCACCAGAATCGGTTAAAGCAGGACTGGCTCGACGCTTCGCAGAAAGTTTGTAATCCAGTTTCTTGTAGATGATCCGGTCGCAGCTGGAGCCGGTGCAGCTCGGTGAACAGTGTCCTATAAAGTCCTCTGTGTGGCCGCAGACGCATCCAGTCTGAATTGAGCCACTTCTCAAACCATCCAAGTTCTGTTGTGATTATAATAAAAAAAACAAACTTTAGACTTTTTCTTCTTCCCTCTTCTTCTCTCTCCTCTCCAGCAGTAAACGGATATATCATGCTGTCTCATTGGAGATAACATTAGCCCAGTTGTGTGCCCTTTATAAACACTTTATGGTGGATAATAGTTAGGATGGAGTGTAGGCTATTAATGGAGCCTCTTGTGGATTCAGAGCCCCTCCCCTTCACCAGAAGCCTCACTAAAAAGGTGTAACGAATCGATCTGCAGCCTCCTTTGTCCCACTAAAGAGGTCACCGAAAATATCCACATTTGAGCGAAACTTTGAAACACACCAAAGAGCTGATCTGAACAAGTGAAACTCCTCATAGTTCTCTTCAATTTTGAGCTGGAGGGTGAAAAATGAGCAGGGAGTGACATAAAATTATGTTTGATCCAAGGAAAAACTTGATATAATGTCATTTGCGTTTTAAGCCACACTGCTTATTATTATTGATTGATGTTTCAGGGTATAATCCCAATAATCAGTCAAGCCTGGTTTTGCTTTGCTTCAAAGATTATCCTCCTTCTGCAGGATCAACAAAGTCTAATAGGTTTATTCGTCGATTTTATATGCAGATCTCTATTTTTATTTTTTTATTTACTTTTTTTTTTCAAATTAAAAGGCTTGATTGGACCAGTGGTATTGCCGATGAAAAATATGATCGCAATCCTCACCAAATACTGACTTAATATGACAGTGAAATGCTGTGGCAGTGACTATGACACCAAATCTCATTTTGATTTGAGAGATTTTTAGAAACGTCTCCTTCACACACACGTATTCTACACGTCAACTTTTTTAGGCACCTCTCATTCTGTTGTTTTAGTGCAACTTTATAAATCGGCCACTCGTATGTTGACGTACGAGGACAGGACGCGTCTCTCTGCCTGAATATGTGTGTGCGTGGGGGACAGGACGGCGTTGAAATGAAAGCTATCCCAGTGAACAATTAGAGCCGCAGATTGACAGGTGGGCTTTGACTGTCAGGGTGACGCTTGTGGAGGGGTGGAGTAAAGGAGAGGCCGGAAAGGCAGCTGGATGTGTCTGTCTATCAGTGGGAGCTGTCTGAACGCACCGCGCATCACCAATGTGCGCACATTTCACTGCGGAGGATATCGGAGGGACGCTCGTTAGAATAAATAATAATAAGTAAAAACAATAACGCGCAGTCTGTGGCGCAGAGGGCGGCTGTTTTTGGGGATGACTTTCTGAGGAATTCGTCAAGTGTCCGTGTTGACAATCGGACGGACGGCGCATATGTGAGTATTTCATGATCCAGGGGGTGTTTTCAGAGCTGATTGCTGCGGGCTTCTTTCTGACTGATTGACACACACCCAGCCCGGCTAACGTGTCACTCTTTCCTCTCTTTTCAAGCCCGTGGAGAGCGGAACTGGCACCTGGACGGAAGAGACACTACAGCGCAGTTTGGACTCCAAAAAACGCACGAAGAGGAGCTCCGTTTTCTTCACTTTCGCCCTGAATAGAGGTATGAAACAGTACCAGAGAGGGGTGTAAGCCTATTTTCATGGAAACGCGGTGAGGCTCCTCGATAGACTGAGATCCGCACGGAGCTTTTCACCAGTTTCTCACCGACCCGCAGCCTGCGATGAGTTTCTGTGATCGGCAGAAGTTAACGGACGCTTTAAATTCTCTGTAATCTTCATTTTCTCAGCGGACATACCGATTATAAAATGATCAGCAGAGATTAAACCTCCACTTGCATCGATAAAATAAGACTTCTTCACCCCTGCGAGGGATCTACACTTTAATAAATCTCGTCCTCATCCCGCTGAAGAGCCGAGGAAACGCTGCTGGCTGTGATTTCCTCCATCGCTTTCCTCTCCAGCTCCGTCCGCTATTCTGATCTCTGCATGAAAAGTCAAGCGGAAAGTCTTGCAGCAGCATGCCGAGGAGAAAGCAGCAAGCACCGCGGCGGTCAGCAGGTAAGCCCCGACTCTCTAACACACACTCACACTCACACACACTTTATTCCTCAGCACAGGCACGATGAACAGGCAGGAATTAGTACGTACAGGCCTGATGTAGGACACAATACAAGGACAACCGGAACTCTCATGGACAGTTATGTGCATTCAGTGTGCAGAAAAAGCAAGTGTCAGGTAAATTCTGCACGTATGCATAATTTTCCAACACCTGAACAGCCATAACAAGTTGATTTCTGCTCATATGAGGCGTGTTTTACTGTTTCTTTTACGCATGCCAATTCTGCACTTCACTTTAAACGCTTTAAAGCTGATCCTCCTTTAGGTTGCCAGCATACAAGTTCTCCAAACAAAGCTCATCTTATCTCATTTTTACAGGCTAACGTGTTTGATGTGTCAGTGCCAGTGAGAAAAAAGCAAAGAAAAGAAAGAAAAGTGGCGTATTTTTCAGCTTGTGTTCCGCTCCGGGATTGCCATCCTTGATTTGATGCTTGATTGATCGCCTGTCATGCGACTGCCTTTGATCTATTCATTCCTGATAAACATCAGTAAATCATTCACCATAGAGACACGCATGCGCCCCGGCAGCTGGACTCCCTCAAAGGGATAACTTTTTGCCCCCGCCGAGGAGCAAAAAAGAAAAGACAAATTGAAAGAAAAGTTCTCAAGCGGGATAAATACTTTGCGATTAATACCCGAGGGGGAGGGAACAAGGGGAGGAGGAGGGTGGTTGTGGAGGGGGTGCTGGGGCGTTGCGAGATCACAGAGAAGCATCTTGTGCTAAAATAGTCCTAAAAACACTGCAGGGTGAAGTGGGGAGGTTACCTCCTGACCTGACCTCTGTGCTCATCTCTGAGAAGAAGGGAAGGAAATGATGAATGTTTGAATACCTGACACCAACTATGAATATAAGAACGATTAATGAGGATATAAAGTGTGTAAAATCACTATTTGGTACCGCAGATCTGCTTTGTAACTCAAAAATGGAACATTATTGACGCTACATGATATAAAAACCCGGTTAAGTAACTTTCTGTCATCAGAAACCTGTTAATTACGGACCAGATATCAAATGAAACATGTAAATGATGGAGAGCTGCAACGATTAATCGATTATGACTCGATTATTACAGGTAGAATCAGTAGGTTTTGTCCGAGCTGTTCTTCAACACACCAGAAAGATATCAGGGCTCGAAATACAGACGTTTTAAGTTGGTAAAGCATCCTGAGCACAGCAAAATAGAGAGAAAAATAAGGGAATACAGGCAATGGGCAGGGACTCTTAAGGCAGCAACCACTACACACTTCTAGCGGGTCATAAGTGATGATTGAAAGGGATTTTTTATATGAGTCTGTACATTGTTTTTAAGAAATGTTGAATATATTACCTTTACATTAATGGCCAGCTATTTTGATAATTGATTAATCAGTTTGAGTTTTTTCCAGGAAGAAAAGTCCAAATTCCAGATTCTTAAAAATGAATATTCTCTGGTTTTGTTACTCCGTTATGACATTAAAGGGAATATCTTTGGGCAAAACAAGACATTTGAGGACATCATCTTGGACTTTGGGAAACACTGATCGACATTTATCACCATTTTCTGACATTTCATAGACCAAACAACTAATTGATTAACCGAGAAATTAATCAACATTGTAAAAATTAATCAACATTGTAAAATAATCATTAGTTGCAGCCCTAAAATGATGTAAATCCAAGTATTTAGTTGTGTTACTGATGAGATTTCTGGTTTCTTTTATGACAGTAAACTGAATATCTTTGGGTTTTGGGCAAAGCAGGACATTTGAGGATGTCGTCTTGGGCTTTAGGAAACACTGATTAGTATATTTCACCATTTTCTAACATTTTATGGACCAAATAACTAATCAATTAAGTGAGAAAATAGTCCTCAATGAAAATAATCAACAATTAAAATAATTGTTAGTTGCACCTCTAAAATGATGTAAGAAGTCTTTAGCTGTATTTAATATGAGAGTCTATTTAACAAGCATCTTTTTGTGTGTTTTCAGAGTAAATGACTCCAGTAACGGTAAATAACTGCATATTTTCAGAGAAATTCTTTGCAGTTTCCGTTTCCTCCCGCACATATTGCCTTTTGACACTCGTGTCTACATGTTAAGTTGACCAGACGTGAACTGTTCTGCCAGAGAATCGCATGTTTGCCTGAATCCATTTGATGTCCCTGGGAGATGTGTGTGATTGACATGCATTTTCAAAATGACGTGGAGGGGAGGGGGGGGTAAAAGAGGAGGAACCCTTTGAAGTTGGTGCAGTAATGACCAAAGCCGAATAAAACAGCTGTAGAATGTTAAGCAGGCGGTGGAAATGTGAGGTTAAGCAGACTTAATCAAGGTTGTGACAGAAAGACTTTGAACTCGGTGGGGCTGTAATTTCTAATTGACGCGAGGCTTTAGTGATGGATAGAGAGAAATGTGTTTGAAGAGCCTGCAGAACAGTGTCGGTTTATACCTCCTCTGCCACAAATAGTGGTGAAATCCCCAAAAGAGAGCGTTTTTGTAAAAAGTATTCCTGTTTTCCAGCCTCTTCTGGTCATTGAGTTGAGCTCTGAAGTGGCCCCATTCCCGCTCAGCTTTTGAATATTGATTTAATTGTCTGTTTTTGTGACAGACACATACATCACAGGCAGTAATGGTCAATCCCAGCTTGGCAGGCTTTGTCTCTGCATTATTTCCAGTGCATGACATATGGTCAATGCACAAACTTTAACACCTCTACTGATGTGTGTGTGTGTGTGTGTGTGTGTGTGTGTGTGCTTCCTCTGTGCACACACACCTATAAACGCAAGGCTATTTTTACAATGCATTACCAGATATTTCCACCACCTCGATTTGTCACTTTGGAGTTGCACTAAAACAAAATGTTGCATACGCTCCTCAGAGAGAGATTGAGGCTTCAATGGCTCTTTGTATGCCATTTCAAATGGGCTCTGTTTCATCAGTCACAGTGATGATTTTAGACCCTGTAATGGCGCTGTACCCTATCTAGTTTATGACCAGTGACAATACATCAGTGTTCTTTCATTTGGAACCGCATTACTGCATCTGTTAGTTTTGGCAGTTGAGTTCAGTGCAGTGCAATTTGAGCAGCAGAGACTTTTGCTGCAGTCATTTGTCGTCATTTTCAGGGGTTTTTTGTCCCCTCTCACTGAAGTGGAGTTGTGTAGAGGTATTTCTCACAGGACCTCGAGTAATAAAGGTAAATAATGCAGTAATGTCAAGTAATTGTGATGATAATAATAATGCAGGAGGAGGTGAAATTTGAAAAAAAAATATGACCAGTATTGGGACAGCGACTGAGTGATTTTTGGTTCTCTTTGTTATGAATTCTATATGTTCAACTCGTGTTGACTATTCTAGTAAAAGACAGCAAAGTGTAGAACTGATGTTATTGTTCTGATGTTATCTTTAATTATGTGCAATCAAAGTTAGAGCTGCAGTGATTAGTCGATCAACAGAAAATGTATCGCCGACAATTTTTATAATCAATTAATCGTTTACACTATGCATCAGGGTTGCAATCCTTTGAGATTTTCACGTTACAATACCTGTCTCAGAAAATACCACAATTTCGTGGTAGAGTTGTCACAATAGCAGAATTTTAAACTTTGATACAATACTAGTTGGGGGCGTCACGGGTCGCCAGATCTAAGTAGGTGGGGGGTGGAGAGAAGAACAAAACAAAAATATTGGGAGCACTTCTGATTCTGCCTTTCACTTTGATTCTTGAAACTGAAAGCTCGTTTAGATAGATTTTTGATTTAATGTTGAAATTGTGACACCCCTAATAATAGTATAAAAACTATACTCAGTACCTTTTTAGATACATTTTTAATATTATTATTATTAACTTACAATAACCCATAAAGGAATGAAAACAGAGCTTTTTTGAACAAGCTCTGTATTGTAATTACACAAAATATTATGTCCTGACAGACATTAAATTTGATTTAAACTCAATTTTTGTTCTTTTCATCACAATCATATGGTAGAATTCAATACTATAGATAATCTAATATACATCTCCACCATGAGAACGGTTTATAGCTGCAACCTTATTATGTATTAACATTCTCTGTTTCTTGCTTCTCAGATGTGAGAATTCGCTGCTTCTCTCTGTTTATATATCAAAAGTTTAATATTTTCATTTTTGGACCATTGGTCAGACAAATCCTTAACGTGTGAGTAGAACTGGGTACCGTTCAGGAAATTTTGATACTGGTACTGATAACAACACTTTGACTTCAGTACTGGTTCCTGAATTATGTTTTTTTTTTGTGCCATTGTAAAAATCAATTTTAACAAAATGGAAATTACATTCATACATTACAGTACAAATCTCAGTTTTGGTTTTCATCTCTTTTTTACACACTCAAATTAGTTTTGTAATATAAAAATATGAACCTATTCACCACAAGTAGTTCACCTTAAATTGTGTTTCATCTCTTTAGTTTTATGTTCATCACCTTGGCATTTTTCCACTCAGAGTGGATTACAACATAAAAAAAAAGGACAACTTGGAGATTTACTCCTCTGGTATCAAATGAAAAGGCATTTTTCGATGCTCGATGGTATTGAAGCAGTTTGGTCTGTGCCATAAAAGTATTGAAGTTCGGTACCCCGCCCTAAATGTGGGAACTTTAACACATTTTTCAATAAGTTCCTTCATTTTATACACTAATCTTTTAATTGAAAACAATTGTTAGTTGTAACTCTAATTGAAGTGCAGTGATAAATGGTTTAAATAGCACAGAACAAACTTCATACCAATAAAGACTTTGACAGGAAGTAGCACTAATCAGCACCTATTTTATCGCTGTTTGAATAGAACTGTGCATGACATCAAACTGTGTGCATCAGTACCATTATTTTATATACAGTATGGCAACATGCTATACACATTAAAGCTATATAACCTGTAATTAGTTTAATTAGTAGAGGTGAGATATGATAAGGAAGATATACCAAAGAAGCCATAATTCTATATTTGCTTTGATACTGAGGTCACACTTTTGATCACTACTGGAAAATTAATGGCATTGCTGCACGTCTACTCCTGCTTTTAGTTTGCCAGCCGCAATATCTTAAATCAAACACTGTCACTCTAAGTAATGAATCTGTCAACTAATCATTCAACATGTCAGTGTGATTACAGTGTGACACTATATTCAATTTATTGCACAGGAGTTAAAAAGGTCTAGTTGCAAAAGAAAATATCCTTTTTTATTACCTGTCCTGACAGAAAAAAACATTTCGTTTTACTGACGGAGACAGAGGAAGAGGCGGAGCAATCCACAGTGGGATTCACCAGGACACAAGAGTATTGGATTAACATCTTTATGCTGGTGTAGTGTTCTTAGGTTGAATTAAGCAGAGCATCTGAGTTTCCTTTCACTGTTAGGTGTTAAAGTTTAGAAACATTTGATCCTGTGCTGGATTCTCATCTGCACTGACAGCAGAGAGAGCAGTTTCCGGACTGACAGAATTAGTGCAGGTCATGAAGGCAGAGAAAGTGACATGCTGTGATACTGTCAAACATGACCGTGTAGAAATGTGTTCCTTCATAGCTGAAGACGGTAATTAGTTCGCCTTTGTCTGCTCTCTTGATAGAAACATTCAAGGCAACTGGCTGGGCCTGGCCACTCACATTTTGATGCCACTAATTAAAAAGTTTAGCACTCTAAACATAAATCAAGCATCCAGGTTACAGTGAGAGATGCCGTTAATTTCTTTAATATGTACAGTATGATTCAGTGTCTCCAATAAACGAACTTCAGAGCTACGTTTTAATGATCTGTCTGTATAGCTTAGCTCAGCACATGTTTAATTAAAGCACCCTGCAACATGTCCAGATTGAAGCCACACACTGATGGAACAGGATGCACAGACAGTGCTTGCCTTGTGAGCTTCTCCACTGACATCTGCCTTCGCCTCTCCTAAACACATATACTGCCGCTAACGCTGCCTCAATGCAAAAAGGAGTCTCTTAATTATGACTTGAGGGTGGGCGGGTGGGGGAGAAGTTGAGCTTCCCTTCTTCCCGACGGCATCGTTAGCCGTGGTCCCTAATTATCCAGGTAGCTGACGGATCAGTGACAGGGCCCCACCGATTAATGCTTACAAATTCAGCAAGGTGTCAAGTCTGCAAGCTGCCTTGATATAATCAACTCGGTGTTAGCCACTTCTCATATACGCACCCCCAGTTGTTCCAGTGTAAAGTCAACAGCAGAGGTTGCTCGCAGTGTGACGAATGTGAAGCCAACACTGTGCTGGACACAAACACCTCCTGTAACGAGGTTACAAGTTGGGATGTTCGCTTACGCTCAGAACATGAGCTCTCACTGTAAACACTCAGACACTATGTGCACTGCAGGTAGATTTTAATAGGTGCAGGTGAATATATATGGATTTTCTTAATACATTTGTGCAGATCTTTCTGGTAACAGCTTTTTGGTTTGTTTGACAGAACAGGAACAAAATTCCAAGCCGAGCAGCATTAATACATTTTGTTACTTTGCATTGTGTTTCCTCTGCAGAAACTGAGCTCACAGCACCTGTCAACTAAGAATCCAGCACCTCAGAAAACTTGAGCAATCAAACGAACTGCAATCAATGTTAGCACTGAAACAATTACTCAAGCTAAAGAAAATTTATTGTGCCAGATTTTTAGAATCAGGTGATTCTTTGCATCATTAAGTATTAGGATTGCAACAATATGAGATTTTCACAGTATGACAGCCATTTCAGAAAATATCATGGTATCGCGGTATATGCTATTACACAATTATTATTAATAACTGTTGTAATGACACTTGGAATGAAAGTAGAAGTGCTTTCTTTGGTTCAACAAATGCTTTATTGTAGCCTAACTTCGGACATGAAACATAAATATTACATTTTTTTTCTCTTTCGATAACACTAATTATGGTAGAATTCAATACCGTATTTAAAGCTACTACAAGGAACTTTGGTTGACTTTAGAGGCCCTTGTGGACACCAACGTAACAAATAAAAAAATAAAACTATCTAAATGTCTCCTCCTGCTTCATTTTAACTGGCTAACACACTACTCACTGTGTGCTGGGGAAAATGTAAACACAGTCTTGTTTTCATCTGATTTCAAAGATAATCAGACCAGGTGGCAGGTAACTGTATAGAAATAGCCAATCTTTTCGCTGATGGCCTTGTTTGCTTATGTAGGTCATTTAAAGGCATCAATATTAAATTAAAACAGTTTCATAACAAGTTAAAAGCTTCCTGTAGTAGCTTTAAGCAAATTTACATGGTATGAGAAACGTCAGTTTTCACAGCACGGTATACCGTAAGAACAGTGCAACCCTGTTTTAACATTCTCAGATTCTTCTTCCACAGATGCTTTTCTCTGTTTAAAGTAATCATTAATTCAACATTTTCATTGTTCGGACTGCTGGTCCAAAAACAAAACGAGCAGTTTGAAGACGCCACCTTCAAGGTGTGAGAACTTGGGAACGATTTGGAGCAAGGTGTCAATTCTGTAAGCTCCCTTGATACAATCAACGTAGGTGTTTGCTTATGCTCAGAGCACGAGCTCTCACTGTAAACAGTCAGACAGTATGTGCACTGCAGGTAGTTTTTAATAGGTGTAGGTGAATATATATGTGTGCAATGAATGTGAGAGATTTTCTTAATGCTTTCCCTCTGATCTTTCTGGTAACAGCTTTTTGGTTTGTTTGACAGAACAGGAACAAAGTTCTAAGCCAAGCAGCGTTAATACATTTTGTTGTTGTTACTTTGCATTGTGTTTCCTCTGCAGAAATTTAGCTCACGGCACCTGTCAGCTAAGGTGCCAGCACCTCGGAAAACTTGTGTTGGTTTTTATCGGGATGCTTCTGATAAAGTATTTAATGACATTTGTCAGGAGTTGAAGCTGCGCTGTGAGAAAAAAAATACGTTATTTGAAATGAAGAGTAGATGAGAACAGAGCAAGTCTGTGTGTGAGTGAGTGTGTGTGCGCATCCCTGAGTTTTTGCAACCCTGCATGTGTGTGTGTGTGTGAAATATTCTGATCCTGTGATAAGGCAGTGTATGTAAAGTGTCATTAACAGGTGACATTGACTGAAGGAGTCAGTGGATATATTTGCTATCCCACACTCCGCTACACCCGCAGTTTCATTTGCATGTGATGTCAGAGCCAGTAGGCCTCCAGGAAATCAAAGGCACACACTAATACGCACACTCACACAACTAACGCTCTCTGTCCTCATCTTCGTGGAGGTTAAGTGACAAATGAAGATCGATGACTGCTCTTATGGAAAAGAGAGGGTCGAATTGAAAATATGTGGGAATTAGGCTCGCCAAGCAGGGTGACGATGTAAAGGCATTCAGCGCTGCAGCCGCGAGGTAAAACTATCCCAGAGCTTAATGAGGTTCAGAGGAAGCAGGAAAACCTGGATTTTCACTCAAGCACGACACAAGGAGCCTTGACAAAGAAGTAAAGAAAACAAGGTCATTTTTACGGGAATGAAACTCCCGAGCATCCTCACTCGCTTAAATACATCCTGCTTGTATTTATTGTCTCTGATTTGCAGTGTGTCTGTTTTCCATTCACAGACATATTTTGGCTCAGATTCAAAACAGCTGCACAACAAAAGCCACAATGTACAGTGGGGATGTAAAATAATAACAGGAATAATAACAAGAATGAAATCATCCACATGACTGTCCTTGAGGGGTTTAGGGCACCAGTTGCTGATTACTAAGAAGCAGACACACACCATATTGGCAAAGTTTTCCTGCTGATTGAGTGAAACAGCCAGTTGGGTGAAAGGAGAAGAAGGTGATGTCACAGGCCTGGTGTAGAAACTTAATTCTATTGATTGATTTATACGTATACACATGATTAAGACTTATTCATCCTTGTATCCAACACAAACATATGGATTTCACAAAGCGTATGTGATTGTGCGCCTTCATCCTGGCCATTGGAATTCACGAACAGGGATGCAATTAACAATTATTTTTAATGGTTATTTAATTGATTAATCAACAATCATTTGTCCATAGAATGTCAGAAAATAGCTGCTATAATTTCACAAAGCCAGAGGAGGCATCTTCAAATGTCTTGTTTTGTCCGACCAACAACCCAAAAGCCAAACATATTCAGTTCACCAGCATGTTTGATAAAGAAAGGCATCAAACCCTCACATTTGAGAGAATTTGAAGACAAGAAATGATTTCTATTTTTGCTTGAGAAAAAAAAACTAAAACAATTCATTAAAAAAAACAAAGAGTTCCAACTGCTTGAAGCTGCACACTTTGGAATACAGGGTTCAGCATTGAGGGGTGAGAAATCTGCTAGCCTAAAAGTCGATTTTTACTTGCCCCTGTACAAATTATTTTATTTATTAGCAGTTAGTAAATAACAACAAAAACTGAGGTTAATCAAAGCTTGCAACATCTATAAAATGCCAGGAACTAGTGAAAAATATCCATCCCAGTTTCTCAAAGTCCAGTGCGATGTAGGTAAATGTCTTATTTTGTAGTCCCAAAGCCAAAGATATTAATTTTATTATGATAATAAACAAAGAAAAGCAGGAAATCTCCTTATCCTCATAGTTGAATTCTTTTTTATACGGGCAAGTGAGTTGCTAGATTACTAGCCTGACATGGTATTTTATTTGTTCCAGGCTAGTGGGCATTGCTTATTGTTGAGACCTGGAATATTTGCACTGTTTTTGTAGTCTCTAGTAAAGCAGCAAAGAATTGCGGACACTCAGACACGCAAAGTGGGCCAGCTGCATTTGCTTCCTCACGCACACACTGGACTGACAGTTTCTCTAATAATTCTAGCGGTTTAAGAATCAGACAAAGAAAGACAAAGGGAATTGGGTTAAGCATGGAGGAAGGAAAGAAAGAGGAAAAATGGCAAGTCATGATTTAAGGCAAGAAGACGGGAGGTCCAGAGTACACTCAGAGGTCAGTGTGCGCTTAGGGGAGCCCCTGTCTCCACTGCCTCCAGTCTACAGTGTGTTTTCTGTGTGTTTTGTTGCTTTCTCATATTTTTTCCTTTTGGCGAACAGTAGTCGTGCATGTCCTTGTCGTCTAAGTATGTTAGCATAAATGCACTTTATGTTTTTAGTTACAATTTCCAGTTTAATGTTACATTAGTGTATGTGTGTGTGTCCTTGCATGATTGATGCACTGGACTCCAGACAGACGCCACTGCTGTGATCAAATTTGTCCAAAGCCAGAAAGACTGCTCTGATTCAGATATTTTGTTCCTGCGTTTTGCTCGGGTGATCTCAGAAATTACTCAGCATCCTTTTCCTTTTTTTGTGTGTGTGTGTGTGTGCTACACTTGATGTATCAGAAATTGCCACCGAGGCGGCGCTTGTTGCAGTAATCACGGTGATCATAGTAGAGATAAAGCTTGGAGATACATGGCCACCAAAGCAGGCACAGTGAAGTTTAAATTACTCCCAGTGCTCCATTTTATTGAATCTCTTGCTCCCTCATATCGCTGATACTTAAGTCAAGAGCTCAGTCAGTTAAGCTAAGACTGAAAAAGTATCTTTGATCCGTAAAGTAAACACTAAAAAACAGTGTTGAGGTTAGTGAGTCGCCATTGGAGTCCCTGTAACATCCGGCCTTGAACATCTGGGTTAAAGCAAGGTGGGGAAAGAGAGGCTGTGAGTGAGGGGAAGAAGACAACAGAGGGAGAGAAAGAGGGGCTGTGAAGAAAAGGTATTAAAAGTGACAGATGAACAGGACTTGGGTAGACGTTCTCCTGCAGCAGCTGTGACTGCTGCCATTGCTCTGACAGGTGTCAATTAAGAATTACTGCTGAGGCCCTGTAGTCATTTTTTCCTGCCCAGCTGTCTGTCTGCGTGCCTTTTGGAGAAATAACACTTTACCCTTGTCACTGCTTTAGCGCTTAGCCGCGGTCGCCCCAGAAAATGAGTGCATGGCGGGCACGCTAATCGATAACCAGTGTATTAGCAATTATTTTGCCCATTGATTTACGGTGGGGCAGCGACTCCCACTGTGTTGTTATTAGCCGCTGATTATATGTGCCTGTGCTGTGCTGCAGACACACACCCCAACGGATACACTTGCTCTGCTGTTGCCAGGTAGATTTATTTTATCTATAGAGCTAAATATTCATGCAGGGAGAAAAAGAAACACGTTTCTCAAAGTTTAATCTTGTAACTGATGCCACAATGTGTAACATTTCACAATGGTCAAACACAGAGGAATCTATAATTTATTCAAGATAACGGTGAGATAACTAGTTGCTATAACTTATATTATATATTTTATATTATATATTTTGGCTACGCCAGGGAGTGACACAACGATTAAATTAAAACAATACTTTATCCATGAACTTGGTTTCTACCTGAGTCATAGATTTTCATCAACAATGGTGGTTGATTAATCATGAAGAAAAACAACTCGTATGATCCAACGTCTTCAAACTACTTTTTTTTGTTTTGTTTTGTTTTAATGTGAGAGAGCTTACATATTGTGGATTTAAATATGGTCTTTTAAATAAGTCTGGTTGTAGAAAACACTTCCACCGCTAAACTGGCAAGTGGTTGCTCAAGTAATTTGTTCTCAGTTGTATCTCTAAATGAAAAAGTCACACAGGTGACGCTGTCTGGCTGAAAGTGTGTGTAATTATGTTTTGTAGTATGAAATAATTGCAAATATTTTTATCTTCTACTCCAGGCTTTCTGACATAAGGAACCGTCAAACAAAATTTTAGAGCTTTAGGAAGCACCTACTTGTTGCTTCATGGGTTAAATATAACTTTATGGGCCATTAAATTAAAGGGCATATAATGTTTTATCTATGAATGGAACAATCCACTTCGTATCAGAATCTATACTGACCTAATTAAACAGATCAGGTATCACGCAGAGGTGACAGATTCATATGAACAGTTTCCTCATCAAATTATAGTTATTTTAAAAAATTATTTTTAAAAATAATTCTTTTTCTGCTGTCACTTTAAAGGGGTAGCTTGAATTATTTGAAGTGGGGTTGTTTAAGTATTTTAAAAGGTTAGTGTGGATTCACCAAAGCCACACAATAACACAAAACAAACTAACAGATCGAGGCAGTGGTAGACCAGCAACTCCCATGTTCTTAGAGGCTAAGCACTGAACTGCTGTGGACAGTAATAGAAGGTATTTTAGTGATTTAAAAAAGGTACACCTAAAAAAAAAAAAAAAAAAAAAAAAAAAAGCAATATCAAAAGAAGTGTACACTATATTTAGAATATTTTAACTGCTTTACTTTTCCGTCAATTTTCCAATTGGAAAAGGGCCGTCAGGCTGCAAAGTAAAGCGGTGAAAATATACTAAATATAACGTACACTTGAACTGACACTGATTTTTTTAGATGGGCCCTCCTTTAAGTGGCTAAAATGCATTTTGATGCTGACCCTGTCCAGCAGTTAATTGCTTAGATTCCTTGCAGGTGCTCCTCTCTGCTTCTCCAATCGGGGGACATGTTGACCGGCATCTACAATAGGTAGATGTACTTATGCACTGTCTATGCATAAGTACTTCATACAACCCCACCTAATATAATCTGAACTATCCCTTTAAGTCATGTCAGTAGTCCTCTGGCCTCGTGTTATCTTACATGAAATTATCTCAATTAATTCCATGCAGTGTGGCATAGACATTTGAAATTTTTGGAAAAAAGAAGCATGGTTTAGGTCTTGCAACTGGTATGAGGAGAGAAAAAGTTGAATCGGCGCATCCAAAGTTTTAGCAACTTCCCATTTTCTTTTCAGTTCTTAAACTTAAACCGAACAAATTGAAAAGTTCCTATTGATGCTATTGAGACAATTGTATAAACTGTCCAGTGAAGAGAAATAAGTCACTTCAAGGCTCTAACTACTGCAGTGCTTTTTGGCTGAATATTTTGTCTCAGCAGAAACTCCATTTAAGTTGAGAACAGGAAAATTAAAACTTTGTAATGGAGACTTGTATCAATTCTTCACGCCAGACTATAAAGCAAACCCTAAAAATGCTGGAGGCTTACAAATAGAATTAGTGTATTTTGTTTATGTTTTGTTATGGCAGGATATGCACTCAAATATGTATACACATGATAACTGTACACTGTTTTTGAGGTGTTTTGAATATAATCCCCCTGTAAACATCAGGAGAACATTAACATTAATTAAACATATGCAAACTAAGCAGTAGCTTGTGGTAAACTTTGTTTTTCTTACCTTCCCAGCTTTCAAGACCGCCTCGGTTGTACTATATGCTGAGCAATAAGCAGCACTGTATATCATGAGAAGAAAGGCACTTGTTATTATTACATGGAGTCTGATAAAAGCTGGCCTCAGCATATCCAAACAGCAGTCAGTGCAAGTGTACAAAAGTCAGGGGGCGGAAATTTCTATCCCCAAAGGAGTGTTTATTTAACTGATAAGGTGGGTTGAGAAGCAATGAATATCATTTTTTTGGACACTAGTTTACTGCAGATAAGCCATCTGGGAACGGATACAGTTAACAGATGACACTTTGTCCTTGAGAGCGGACGCTGGGGAAGGTCACGCTGCAGCCTGGCTGGTGTGGTGCCATCTCTCTTTCCTCCCCTCACCTCTTCATCTTTATCTCAGCCTACTCCCTCCCTCTCCTCGTTTTTTTGGGATTACTGGCCCGCTCTCTCTCTCCCTCCCTGTAAGCCTTTTCTCATCTTCCTATCTGTCATCAATCTCTATCTTACTGACTCAATTCTCCTCTACCCTGCTCATATTTTCTTTCATCTTCCTCCCTGTCTCTTGCCCTCATCTATCGCTCTCGCACCGGATGCTCAAGAGTCAGTGAACTGGTTACAAGAACATGAACTCGACGTCTGAAAAGGAGAGCGTAGTACCCTTTCAGGCCCGCTGGTCTTGTTGAACCTCTTTTTTTTTTCTCCATATAGTCTGATTTTAGCGACATCCTGCAGTCACACTTCTGAGTTGTAAAAAATCTGAAAGGTCACAGGGCAGTTCAGGCTTGTTTCATCTTCTTTGAAGTCTAAACACATGACTGTCACATATTTCCCAAGAGCCATTTCCATTCCTATTAAGCACACAGATATCCATAAAGCACGTTGCGCAGGAAGAAGAATCAAAGCATATTTTGTTGTTCAGTTTTGTTTGAGCCTTTCATTCAAAAGGAACACATTGACCACAATTTGCTCGAGGTTACACAAAGTAATCACTTAACAGTCGTCGGATTGATGGGCAGCTGAAAGGGGATATAATGTCTCGGGATTCAACAACACCACATGCTACCCCCTCAAAAAATTCCTCCCAAATCTTTCCTGAGCCGCCGTGTTGTCTCAGACAGTGACAATCACAGGGGGTATAAGCTCAGCTCTGTCCCTCTAAGTCGTCTGTCTCCCAGAGAACAGCGGGAGGTCTGTTGTACACCCAAATGTCTCCTCTCGTCACTCAGCCCCTCACACGGCACAGCAACTCTGTCTGTCGGTCGAACTTGCCGTCCAC